>JARQZK010005107.1:152500-422500 GCA_030704885.1 Cynegetis impunctata | reverse complement strand
GAACGGAGACTCAATATTCAAGTAGTCAATAACGAAGGTGACAACTACCGACGAACATTCTGGCGAGATACAATTTATTTTATATTTGTGTATGTGTGTAGATGTTTAATATTGAAGCATCTGAATTATTATAATTATCTATTATATATATAGATATATATATATATATATATATATATATATATATATATATATATATATATTGTATATTTATACATATAGGATATGGGTAGTTGACTGACATACCAAGGTAGTTAGCCTAGTACTTAGGTACGCTGACTAGCTTTTGGGAGGTCCCAGGTTCAAACACCGAGGCCGACTGGTCTGCCAGAGGTTCCCTCACGACGTAAAGTAAGTCACTGCTTGCATACTTACAAGGCATATGCTGGGCCAGTATTAATCCTCTGAACCCTACCCACTAGTACCCACACTTCCTATGTTCTATAAATATCCCGTGTTCGCCCATCATTAATGCACCAAGCTAGTTAGTCGAGTACTTAGCGCACGCTGGCTAGTATTTGGGAGGTCTCGGGTTCAAACCCCGGGGCCGACTGGTCTGCCATGAGTTTTTTTCAGAGGTTTCCTCATGGTAATGTAAGTCACTGCTTGCAAACTTATAAGGCGAATGCTGGGCCAGTATTAATCCTCTGAACCCTACCCACACTTCCTATGTTCCATAAATATCTCGTCTCACCTATCCTTAATGCACTTGTACATACAAGTGTATCCTCTGATGCTCTGATCAGGCTGAAGGAGTTAATTCCAAACTCAAGCTACCCGCTTCCCTGACACATACTTCAAGAAACAAGTGTGTTTCCTCTTTTTCCGGCTGACTAGTTAATACACAAAGGTTAATATTTGGGCTTGCAGTTTGAGTGAAATAAGTGTGCAATTTCTTCCTCTATCTCAAGTTTTCTGGGTTCATTAAGATATAATTTAGGTAATTTTACTTGATTCATAATTTAGCATAATTCGAAATAAGTTAGCAATTCATCAGGTTCAAAATTTTGACATATCACAGTATTGCTATTATTCGTTGTTAGGGCGGAAGAAAAATATAATGTCACTGTCGTACCGATACTGGCGATAGCGGCCTATGTTCGTCGCCATCGAAAATTCAGTTATAAAAAACTTAAGCAATTTGGAAATCATAATTAATGAATAGAGAAGAAACTATAGTTTAAAATTATCCCGCTCTACCTTCGGACTTCGATATCCGTAAATGCGAACTGCTTGAATGATATATTCAAAATATTTGTTTCTATCACAATTTGCTTACCAACTTCTTATCTAACTTAACTTATCTTTGTAAACCTGACTTTTGTTAACCAATTCATACTTGTAGCATTTCCTGATGAAGGGATTAATAAATCCTGAATGTGCGAGATAGAGAAAGAAAGCACAATTATTTCACTCAGACTGCAATCCTGAATATTAACTTTTGTATATATATTAACTTTTGTATATATATATATATGCAAAATATATATATATATATATATATATATATATATATATATATATATATTTATATACCTGAATATATTATGTTTACTTGAGTAACTGTTATCAATGAATAACTTCCTTGTGATTTCTTCCTGTAGTTCATCATTTAAGCTACTTAGTGTATAATTACAAATTTTTAATATTAAAAATTAAAAATTTTCAATATTAAAAATTATGCATATGTAACATGGGTGACTTTTCAAATTTTTAGAACGTTTGGTGGGGCATGACATAAAAAAGTTGGGAAACACTTCTATAAAAGGAAGTTGAAAACTCTAGTGATAACAGTTAAGATTAGTAAAAATTAGTTTTTAATGATTCAATTGTTTTTAAGGTAGGAGATTTATATAAAAGAATAACCTATTGATAAAATGCTTCTGGATTTGTGTTTATCAAAAAGATTTATGATTTCGACTGCTTAAACCATAGAAAAATGCAGTGACTTCCTCAGTAAATATTTAGGGACTATTATATGAATGTAAACCTTCCAAATTGGAGGAATTTGATTTTTTCACTAAAGCACGAAAAGCAGTCATTACCTACTCACTATATTTATCAAACTATACAACTTTTTCGTTATGAATATAAAAATATGTCAGGTTATATAACATTTGAAATATTTGATAACAGGCTTCTAGAATCTAAGGACTTCATTATTTGAGGAAGAAAATCCTGTTTGCGTATTTGATAAAAACACAAAGCTAACAATCTATTGTGCTTTCTTGTGCCATGATTACGTATCGTAGGATACCGACCGACTGCTTTGTGAAATCTAATAAGTATTTGTTCGTTGGCCGGACCGTTTCGTCATTGTTTTTTGTCAGGCCGTTGCGGCCATGCATTCTGCATTCGCAAGGCACCTGGGATCCGTTTGTGATACAATTACATCCGAGAAACCAGATTACAAGCCATAAATGAGTAGGCAGACTCCGAAGTTACGACCGTGAAACCGTGTATATTATTTGTTCTCGGTATACTCTCCAGGTCCCAGATGAAAGCGCATTTGATGATAAATGGTCGGGTTAATCCCTCTATAGTTTGGTTTATTTATTCGTATCCACGCAGTAATGAATTATACAAAAAATCTAACTCAAATTATGACTGGTCTAATTATTATAAACCCCTTGAAGAAGACATCGATGCTGATTCAATTGAAGAAATAATGTATTCATATGTAACTCGTATTGGTATATTCTCCGAATATAATAGACTATTAATTGGACTATGTCGAATGTGATATATATATATATATATATATATATATATATATATATATATATATACAGGGTGTTCCAAATTAAGTCGGCACCATTGCCAACTCCGTTATTATTGATGCTACGATTTCGGTTAAATGGGCAAACTGGTAGCATTTTTAGTGGCCTTCTCGATGCTGAAAACAAACAAAAAATTGACAGTCGCGTTGTCATAATATTTCATAAAATGATATTTTTTTCAATGGAACACCCTATATTTTTTCATGCATTTCGATTCGTAATAACATTCTCAACAACAAAGCTAATATCATCTTATCTTCCTTCCTAAAGTGGAAAATGAGTGACTTATGTGGAAATATTTATTTCTTCCACTAGTACGAAAAATTTCTTCGTTTTGGCGAATAAAACCTCATGATTGTCCAAACACCCATTTTTGGTATTCATACGAATGACAATATTTTGTTATTAATAGCAAAATAAGACAGTAAAAAGAAAACATTGCGCTGTGGTTGAAAAAAATATGTTAGATTCAATAAAACATAATTATTATGAGCAATCAGGTTGCCTTGAAACTTTGTTGAAATTCTATTTGTCAAATATTCTCAAGTATATCATGACAATATCATGAATTATTGTAACTGTCAACTACTGTTCGAATATTTTCCGAAATGCCGTTTTCCCATGAAGAAAAATGTGATATGTTAGAATCCTACTTGGTTTGCCAGAAAAATAGCGTAAGAGCACTCCAACACTACAGCAATTCGTTTCCCGATCGTGAATTACCTAATCGGCGTTATTTTGCTGTGCTTCATCGTCGATTAAGGAACAATGAAAAAGTTTTTGAGAAGAGGAGAACAAAAAAACCTTTTGTAATATCTGAAAAGACAGAAATTGACGTTTTATCCTACTTTGAGGTATATCCAAATAATTTCCATCAGAGATTTATCTAGGGAAATAGCTGAATGTCTGGTATTCAACGAATTCTGAAGAAACATAAAATTTCTCCTTATAAGTTAAGACCAGTGCAAACACTAGAACCTGGTGATCATGAGAGACGATTGGGGTTTTGTCGGTGGTTTTTGAATAAATGCAGACAAGATCCAAACTTCTATAGAAATATTATATGGAGCGATGAGGCTAATTTTTTAAATCGTGGGATGTATAATAGAAAGAATTTCCATTATTGGAGTAGACATAAACCATTTCTAGTCAATCCCCACAATCCGCAAAGACGATTTAGTATAAATGTTTGGTGTGGTCTATTTAGAGGCAGAATTATCGGTTCATTTTTCTACCACGGTTCTTTAAACGGACCCCGTTACATTAATTTATTAACAAGAGTGTTGGAAGAGTTTTTCGATGATCTTGATCTGGAGGCTCGTCAGATGATCTATTTTCAGCAGGATGGAGCACCAGCACATAATGTCAGTAGCGTAAAACGACTGCTGCGAGGCTGCTTTGGAAACAGATGGATTGCTACAAATGGTCCTGTTAAGTAGCCCCCTCGTTCACCAGACATGACACCTCTAGATTTTTATTTTTGGGGATTTCTGAAAAATTAGGTGTACAAAATGAAACATAATAATGTAGATGAACTGAAAAATTATATTGAAACTATAATTAATAGAATTGATGGCCGAACTGTGTTGAATGCCACACGCAGTATCAATAGAAGGATCCAAATATGTGCTCAACAAGAAGGCGGTGTATTTGAACTTTTACTCAATATTCAATAGCGCTTTATCAAATCCGTTATTTATAAATGTTTCCTATTAATACAACTGTCTTATTTTCACCTTTACGAAAAAAAATCAAATGAACTTTGTTGTTGAGAATGTTATTACGAATCGAAATGTATGAAAAAAAATGGGTGTTCCATTGAAAAAACTATCATTTTATGAAATATTATGACAACGCGACTGTCAATTTTTTTTGTTTTCAGCATCGAGAAGGCCACTAAAAATGCTACCACTTTGCCCATTTAACCAAAATCGTAGCATCAATAATAACGGAGTTGGCAATGGTGCCGACTTAATTTGGAACACCCTGTATATATATATATATATATATATATATATAGGTATATATATATATATATATATATATATATATATATATATATATATATATGTTTGTCAGAAAATTATATTCCTGATGAGAATTGGAGCATTGCGGGAAACTTCTAATGGAGATGTCAAAATTCTGAATTTCTGAACGATCTACAGGGTAGAACAAAAAATAGAAATGCTGATCAAGAGTAAAATACTCTTATTCAATTAAAAATGTTTATTCAGAAAAATTGTTTGAATTTGAAAACTATATTCAGATTTGAAATCACAGCCACCTACGCGACAAAACAAAAAAATGCATTCATAAAAATATTGATCCTTTTTTTTTGGTCAAAGATTAGGAATAATTTCATATTTCACTTTGTTCAGCGATGGAAGGAAGACATGTGGAAATTTAAGGTTTCAATATTTAATTATTAAAGTTTCTAAACGTTTTTGTAATTTGGTTTTCATTTATGTTCAATAAATATGTAAATTAGGAGTACCCTTCAAGATAAAATTATCATTGAAGTGATCGTAAACTAACAGATTTGTATCAATTAATTATTCAGCATTAATCAATCAAATCAATTATTTGTTGTCATTGAATTATACTGATAGTTATTATGGACATACATAAAGAGTGCAATATCAAATTTGCATCAAAAAACCAGTCAAAATTCAAACCGTTTTCAACAAACATCGATATACCTAATAGTTCGAATAATAAATTGAACAACATTTCACATTGAAATATTACTATAGTAGTATGAGAGAATCACCTAAGATGTATATGAGAACTAGTACACTTTATGAGGATTTGTTCGGTTGCGTAGGTGGCTGTTATTTAACATCTGAATAATCTAAATGAACTTTTTTAATCTTGTCGAAAAAAAGAATAGTTTACTCTTGATGAAAATTCTCCCCTGTACACCGCTCAGAAATTCAGATAATTTGACATCTCAATTTTTTTGCAACAATTTTTATCAAGAATGAATTTTTCTGACAAATAGATAATAAAAAGTTTCCTGTATGGTGCATACTTTTTGAAACTCACTGTATGTATATATATATATATATATATATATATATATATATATATATATATATATATATATATATATATATATATATATATATATATATATATATATATATATATATATATATATATATATATATATATATATATATATATATATATATATATATATATATATATATATATATATATATATATATATATATATATAAGTATGTATCTAATATATAAAATTCTCGTGTCGCGGTGTTAGAAGTTAAACTCATCCGAAATTGCTCGACCGATTCTCTTGAAATTTTGTGAGCATAATAGGTAGGTCTGAGAATCGGCTAACATTTATTTTTCATTCCCCTGAATGTTAACCCCTTAAATTAATTTTTCTATTTTTCGAACAAAATTTTCTGTTCTATTTTTTTTATGATACACCAATAAAAAGTACATACAACCCTAAATTTTCACCCCTCTACGATCAACCCCTATTTTTTATTTATTGAATTTCTCCAAAATGGCTAGACCGATTCTCATGAAATTTTGTGTGCATATCGGGTAGGTCTTAAAATCGGCCAACATCTATTTTTCATCCCCCTAAATGTTTACCTATCTACGATCAACCCCTATTTTTCCATCGCGATTTTCATTTTTTTTTATTTTATCCACAGATCCGCAATAGGATTGCAAGATGGCAATCGAAAATAACAATAGTTGGTCCGAGAATAGGTCGTAATATATTGTTTATACCCCTAAGTGATTAGTGTTATGGTGGTCCACCACAAAAATTTTTATAAATTTTTTGGACAAAATTTTTATTTTTATTTTTAGCCATTTTAATAATTTAAACGTTTGCCGGGTCAGATAGATTAATAGATAGATATAATGATAGATAGATAGTTAGATAGATAGAGATACATCGGCAGATAGATGAATAGATAGATAGATAAAAGTAATTTATATATGGCAGAACAACGTTTGCTAGATCAGCTAGTATATATATATATATATATATATATATATATATATATATATATATATATATATATATATATATATTTATATATATATATATATATATATATATGTATATATATATATATATATATATATATATATATATATATATATATATATATATATATATATGTGTGTGTGTGAAATAATTAGTCACTTCTAGATATCTACTGTAAATTATAGTCCTCCAGGTTATGTTTACCAGCCACCACTATGAAATTGATGACATAATGTATGAGTTCTTGGTTTTGATCTATTTACTGTATATTATTGTTAGCTATGATTTCTCACTGTCAAAGATATGTTATAAAACATCCTAGCAAATCCCTTCCGTATTTTAGTAAACTCAAAATTAATTGATCTTTGACTCTTGCATGAGTAAGTAACACTGATCCAACCCAGCAGTTCGGGAGGAGGAGGGCGGCGTTGCCGCCGTTGAATTAACGAAAATTCAAAAGGCTTTAAGGGTGGTAGAGCTTGAGAACCTGCTTTTTTTAAAATCCCTCTGAATTCAATTTATATCTGGATTAAGTTGATATTAAGGAAGTGCCTTATGAAATTGCTCACCTCGATAGCCCCTCAAAATTGACATAGAAGTTCAAGAATTTGTATGTAGCACAGAACAAAAATGAGGAGATAATACGAAATATAGTAAGGAGGCTCTGCTGCCACAATTTTTTTTTCAGGTTCTATTATAAATTAATCAGCAATTGTACTGATTACTAGAATCAAATAAGTACTCTTTCTGAAATATTACCTGTGATTTGGAAGCGTTAATTCTTCATTTCTAAAATATATCTTGTATATCTGAAATAAGTTAAGCAATATACCTAGCAGGGGCGTATTCACGGGGTGGGGGGGATTACTGGGGGTAACCCCCCCCTCTCAGAAGAGAATTTGCAACACTGAATCTTCGAATGAAATTGAAAATATAAAATATATCAAACATTATCCAAAAAATAATGAAAAAGGTTTTTTCATATTATTTGATATTCCACGTAGCATATAAAAGAAATAAATAAGCAAACGAAATTTATCAGAATAGATAGATCCTAGATAGATCATAGCTAGATCAGTGAATCGTATGAGAAAGTTTGTGTGGTTGCATAAGTAAATTTAAGTAAATTGGCAGGATGCCTCGACTTCACTCATTCAAGAGCAGGGGTGCGGGTTGCCGCATCGTTTGGTCCAAATTCTTTAATACAAATTATGAAAATTATACAAATTCAGAACATTTGTTATACATACTCATGATTATGGAAAGAGTTCCGCCCGATGACGATTTCTTATCTGCAGAAATAAAATCCACTGAATTTAGATTAACATCCCTCGAGTTTTATGTTCTATGTGAATTCCATACATCTGGTAAAACCTTACGTACGTACGTTATATCTGACCTGATGCGCATTTCTTCCAGTTCATAGTTGAGACTTAAAATTGCTGATTTCTGAGAGATTATTAAGTGAAGAAAGATTTTATAATTTATAGTGAAGTGATATTGTTAATGAACAAAAACAAAACTTTAATTTACTATGTTTATTATCACAAAAATACTTCGAAAAAAATCCGGACACCCTACTGCGTAACACTAGGAATGATAAAACCCCTCGGCGCATGTGCATGTCGTAATGCCTGCTATATCATTTACTATGGAAAATTTGAAAATTTCAGTTAATTCTTAGAGAAATAAGTTTGAGCGCATTGTAAAGATAATTTATCGCAGATCATTTTTCCTCATGGTGACTATATCGGGAAATGTATAGTATTTGAGATATAAACAAAAATTTGAGTGAAATTCATAATTTTTACTAATTTTTTCATTTCTAGGTGCGCCACGTCATTATTTTTTGAATGTATTATATAAATTAAAAAACTACTCATTAAATGCTATCATTTTATTTCATTATTGTGAAAATCGATTTAGGTTTAAGATTTATTGATAGCACCACATGTCTATGGACAAAAAAATCTAAAAAACGCTATATTTTTGTTATTCTTCGCGGGGAAAATTTTTTTAAATCACTTTTCTTATGAAATTATATGTGTTTTATCGATATCCGTTAGAATTTTTAAAATCGGACCAGCTACTAACTTTTTCTCGGTAGACTATAACCCCTTAGCTTCGCCTCGGGGTAAATATAACACTACGATTGCAAATGTAAGCGCAAATCTATAATTATGTATTCAGTTCTTGACTCAATCTGCCCGATGATGGTCTAGTGACCGAAATTGCAATCGCAGTGTTATACTTTTCAAAGTATTTTTGTGATAATAAACGTAGTAAATTCTAGTTTTGTTTTTGTTCATTATGTTAAATTATCACGTAGTAACGACGAATTCCATCAAATATTTGATATTGTTAAGTTTACAGGTGAGTTTAGTAGTAAGAGTCAATAACCAACTAACATCCAATTCATATACTTACTCTTTTCACCTGATGTGATCTTTTTTACCTTTCTGATATTTTTCCTTTAAAATTTGAATAGCCCATTTCTTGGGTTTTCATTGGGTCCTCGCAATTATTTTATATTTTTTTGATGTAGAATAAAAATGTTGCATTATGGATGAGCTAAGATCAATCAACACCCCTCCCTTCCCCGCTTTCGCTAATAGGCTGATCATCTTATAAATAGTTCAGGTCAACTCCATGAAACTTGCCACTACCCCCCCCCCCCAAACTCAATCTCTGGATACGCCACTGATACCTAGGAGCCATATTTGTAATAGATCTTATTGTAAAATATTTCAAAGTATTCATCTTCAAATGGAGTTTAAGTGATTCACTTTATTTCACAATTTTTGGTTGTCTTTTACTATTTTCTCGAATCAGCCGGGTATAAGCAGCTAACAGAAGAACAATGTTCGAAGAAAATATTAATAGCTACACAATAAGTACACGAATATACCTACAGACCAAATATTGCTTATAGGCAACAGGAGCCGATACAGACTTAATTATAATTCCGAAACTTTCCGTCCAAATTAAGACCCATTAGTCCACGTATTGGTCAAGTAGGAAGATATTTCAAAGTGAAATGGTTTCAAAACACAGCGAATTTAATTTCAGATAATCTTGTATCTGTGTTACCTCAGTTATCTAATATCTGAGATAAGATCTTACTAGCGGTTGTATCGAAGTGAACCCATCAAATTTTCATTGCTTTCAGATCATTATTTTCCCAATTCAATCAAATTAGGGTCTGAATATCGTATAATTTTCCCCCAACTCAGGATGGTAAGAAATGAGCTTCATTAGAGTGTACTTAATATAAATTGAGCTAGGCACGTCGGTAATATTCAACCAAACTAGGAATTAATTGGCGTTTCTATTCGGGCGATTTATAATAGTCGATAATAACGGAACAGCTCTGTATTCAATGATTATAGAATTCGAAAGGATGAAAATATTGAGGAATTGTATCGGCTATCTGTACCTTGATGCAGTAAGAAATAAAACAATAGACAGAATTCAAAGAAGACAAACGAGAATTAGGGAGTTTTTGAGTTTCTATTTGAAGTCAACGTAATTATCGTAAACCGCTATGTTGAGTTTGCGCAGAACGGAAAACGTTATTAACGGGTTGAAGATCCAAGAAGAGTTTTTGAATTCAAATTTATTGCGAACGTCAAATAAGTATAACCTCTCTTGTGTTCTTGTATTAATTTTTGTCGGGTGATTTTTCCAATTTTCATTCACCTATTATTAGCGTTCTTTGGGTAAATTATCATGGAAGATGTAATAGACTATATAGCGATCAGGCGCGGGGGTGTGGATCATAATTAAATGAGAGGTATAATCTTACATAACATCTTTTAAGAGGAACAAGAACGTGAAAATATTAATGGAAACATACCCGGATTCGATTTGTATAATATTGGGATTGAAGAGGTGAAAAGAATTTTCCGTTTTCAAAGAGAGGATTTGCCACGGTTATGCCAAACTTTGCAGATACCAAAGCCAATTGTCTGGACATAAAGCAACTGGTAAATGCAATTGTTTGTAGTAATAATTGTGATTAATTTGGGCAAATATATTTCTCAGGCATCGAAGGCTTATGTATTTTACTGTTCTCATTGAAAATAATTTTCCTGTTATAAGGGTAATGTGCTGCTGAATCACTGATCAAATATCTGGGTTTTCAAATGGATTATTACTTAGAACCACTCTAAGAAGTAACAGATCCTCCATATCTGTAAATCGTAGTCTTTTTTTAACTATCGTGGCAAGTGAACAAAAACCGTTGAAAAATTATCAAAATTAGCAGGCCAATTCACACAAATAAACAAACCAAAATAGCACTGTGACAACCAATAAAAATACCGAAACTGTCAATCTCAAAACATCAGATCGCATACTCGATTGATGGTTGCCACATAGTAAGAAATAACATTTTTTGTGAATTTTTAATACAAAGGAAGAAGTTTGGAACGAATTAGCACGAATATGATATTAGTCACTTATCATAGTTTAAATAGTCTAGTTTTCTTTAGTTTGTAACAATTTAACACAAGCGCGTTTAAACTTGTCAACAACGCGAATATAACGGACGTTTATTAAGCGAACGTTAAGGTCCCATTGATAACGTAGTGCGCTATCGGTTAATAACCGTCTCGGTAATTTCAAAGCTTCTGCGCATGCTCAGAATAACCGAAAACGTATTTTACGTGTAAATTTAGGGTCTCAAAAACTCCCTATTGTCTCGAGACGTTCGGTTGGAAAGAAGTTCTTTTCGCTATGTAATGGATAAGATGAAATAAATTTATAACTTTTGAAAGTAATCAAATGCAGAAAAATCAGAATTATTAATATTAGAATATAATATGCTAGTTCCAGAACAAATGGAAACTATTTATAACCATGGCAGGATAGCAAAGTTTATTCAGAATTTAGTGGAACGAAAAGAATTTTCTCATATATCAATTAATAAATATAGTATGTATCATGAAAATATATAATGGAAACAAGGTGTAACGAAGTTATCACACCATTGCGAAATAAAATTATGTTACTGAGATTGAATTCTCGCACATCACTTGGTGAAACATCATAAAGAATAAAGTATAAACTTTAAAATAAAAAACAATTGGCTTATCTTTATTTATTAGCAGTAACAAAAAGTCGACGTTTCGAGTTATGAACTCATTATCAACACTGACTACAAGAGAGTATTATTTCTTATTTTACGAAACAGACAAAAGCAAAGGTGATACCTGTAAATCAATTTGTTCGTTTACAAGGGGTAATTTACTATTATGGGCGGAACTTATTTCGAGAATTTCAGGAAAGTCAAGGCGCTTTCCTTTGTTACCTGAATGTAACAATTGGGTTTTGTTGAAATCCAGGAAATGTTTAGATTTTATACAATGTTCGGAGAAGCCAGTGGTATTTTTATTTTGTAAAATTGACATTTTATGTTCTTCAACACGAATATTTATATTCCTTCCTGTTTTTCCAATATAGAAAGCGGGATATTCGTCGCAAAATATTTTTTATAAACACCACTGTTTTCTCCGATGTTAGATTTTTCTTTATTTTTGACCAAGAATGACTTCAAGTTTCTTTTATTTGTACAAATTGTTTTAACGTTATTTTTCGATAGTCTGTTACAAATTTTGCTACTCAAATTCGGCACAAAATTCATTGGGAAGTATTTTTGTTCTTCATTAATAGTTTGCGTGGGGTATATTGAATGCAACAAATACTTTATTCGTTTTTTCCCAATGAGCTTATCGATAAGATATTGTGACCGTTATTGGTGGTTAATAATTTTATTGTATTAATTTCGGTTTGAAAATTTGTTTCCGATAATGGAATAGTGAACAACCTATGTATGAACGAATGAAAAGCACTGAGTTTTATTTTAATGTTTTGATTACGTGAATAAAAGTATGTTTTTTTTTTCAACTCGAGGGACCTACAGTTTAACGCCGGTTCCGAACGGCCAATGGGCTTGTAAACTATGTACATTACCCAACAATTTTTAATCATATATAACCACTAAATTTCGGACATACACAACACCCAAGAGCGCGGTGGGACTCGAACCCACAATCCTCGGTTTACAAACGGTATAAGGCCGTTCACCTTACCGCTGGTCTACCGAGGCCTCTTAAAGTATCTGTGAAGGTTGCTTTTCTATAAATGTTGAAAGTAATAGAATTCAAATTCCTAGCAAGAACATTGTATAACATTTATGGTTTCCTGGATTGCAACAAACCCCAATTGTTAATACATCCAGGTAACAAAGGAAAGCGCCTTGACCTTCTTGAAATTCTCGAAATAAGTTCCGCCCATAATAATCAATAACAAATTGATTTTCAGGTATCACCTTTGCTTTTGTCTGTTTTATAATATATATATATATATATATATATATATATATATATATATATATATATATATATATATATATATATATATATATATATATATATATATATATATATATATATAATATAAATATATATATATTTATATATATATATTTATATATATATATATATATATATATATATATATATATATGAAGCTCGAGAGAGCGGGACTCTGTTACTAAGGCCATATTTCCCTCTCATTTGTTCTTTTCACATATAAATTCTTAACCCCCTAACATAATTAGGATGGGGTGGAGATATGTGCAACGCCTCCATCGAAGTCACGTATAATGTTTAAACCTTCTTACTGAATTTGGAGTAGTTGCACAGATGCGAAATGCTTAAAAATCGTCAAAGAAAATTTCGCATGTAAATTCGTACGAAATTTCAGCTCTTTAGTTCAATCTGGAGTAACTGTGCATATCATCAAAACCACTTATAAATAAAATCTTACTATAAAAATTGAAGCGGTTCATACCACTAAAAACTATAAATTTTCCACCCAAATTGAGGGGTGAGGTATTTGGGGGTGTAAAAATCCTTCAGAAATCTGTTTTTATAGCTCCATACGCACATCAAAATGCTCTATAAAACTGGATTTGGGATATGTTGTTCACACTTGATTCACACATATTTGTTCACCAACTCCCAAGCCACTCCTTTTGGTCAAAATGTGAATAAAAATAAAATATTTTTTATTATATATAATTATAAACAATATTTATTGTACGTTTCATTTTTCAGGATATAATGTGACAAAATAATATATAATATAAAAGATTACAAGAACATTTCAATAGTTAATTAATTCTTCATAATTTCTCGTTAACTTCTTTGTGTCATAAACTTTAATCGGTATTAATTATATTTCGTATTCCATATATTTTCCAAAAATACAGTGTAGCGATCATATATTTATATCCTTCGTTCAGAATATTTTATGGGATGTAACTTATTATAAATACCTGTGTACCTACTATTATATGGTTTATGCGGCAAAAGAAGTAACTTTCGAAGAACAAATAAACGTTTCTAACTCAAACCTTGAAATTTCCTCCATAAAATGGGGAAGGTCTAGAGAGTTTATGGACCATGAAACTACTAGGAAGTACCTAACTATTTTCACTACTCAAAGCAGACCGGTTTCGTACAATCTTTGCATTACTGACAAACTAGAATTTGCTGTAACTTACACTTATCGGCATGAATCTGGATTTTTTAACCAAATTATTTTGACAATAATGAATAAATAGTTGATGGAATCCGTCGTTACTACGTGATAATTTAACATGATGAACAAAACTAAATTTGTATTTACTACGTTTATTATCACAAAATATTTTGAAAAATATAACACTGCGATTGCAATTTCGGTCACTAGACCATCTTCGGGCAGATTGAGTTAACTGAATACATAATTATAGATTTGCGCTTACGGGTGGGAACGAATTATTGCAGGTACTTAAATAGACAAGAGGAACATATTTCAAGAAGGGCTAATCGAGTGAATTTCCTAAATTGGTATAATACAATGTTCTTAGAAAAGTAGTTATTGTTTGAATACACTCAATATAGGAGAATATATCAGATCAATCTGGTCGTTCAGCAAGGTATCTTTTGCATTATGATTGAGTTCAAAAATTTCTAATGATTCTAAGTAAGTAAGTTTGGTTCCTTTCGGTAATTTGTGCATGATTTTAAAATTATCTATTTGTGGAAGTGGGTGGTGGTTTTCACGGCAATGATTTGAAAACGTTGAACCCGTTTTATTTTTCAAAAAAGATTGTTGGTGTTCTTTAAATCTTGTCTTGAACGATCGAGCAGTCTGACCTATATATACTCCTTTACATACAGGACAAATCAACTTATAAACTTGAATAAAAATCCTGAGAGTTTTGTCTTAGGTTTGAAAGCAATTTTAATATTACATTTAGGTATGACATTAGCAACTTTTTCTGTTAGAGGACCAAAATATGTTAAAGATGTGAATTTTTCCGATTTTTCTACTTTTAATTGAGGATATATGCTGTTGTACGCTAGTTGACTACGTTTCTTGTTTATCATTTTATCTATCAAACTTGTATGAAAACCATTATTTGAAGCAATTATTTTTATAGTCGAAATTTCTTTTGCTAAATTTGTTACGGATAATGGAATTGAAAACGCTCTGTGGATCATTGAATTAAAAGCTGAATGTTTATGGGAAAGAGGATGATTTGAATCCGACGGAATACATATATCCGTGAAAGTTGGTTTTCTATATATATCGAAACTCAAAGTATTATTATTATGAAAGATAGTTAAATCCAAGAAGTTTATCTGTCGATCCAATTCTTTTTCAATTTTGAACTTTATATTTGGGTGAATGCTATTAATATAATTCAAAAACTGATCTAATTGTCTCGCGGTGCCCTTAAAACAAGCAATTACATCATCAACGTATCTATGCCAAAAACTTATATGTGATGTTTTCGTAGAATTGAATATTATGTTCTCTATATGTGACATGACTTAAGGGGGAACCCATAGCCAGCCCACTATATTGTTCAAAAATTTTGTTATCAAACTGGAAGTAATTTTGACTAAGACATATATCTAATAAAAAAATGATATCATTTATTTTAATAATATCCATAGTGGATTTTTGCAAAATATCTAAGACAAGTGGTAAACACTCATCTGCTGGTATATTGGAGAACATATTATCAACATCGAAGCTAACAAGAAAAGAGTTAGCAGGAGTTACAAAGTTTTTCAGTTTCTGTACTAAATCAACAGAGTTCTATGCTGTATATTTTGGAGTGAAATTAGTTAATTTTCTGAATGTGAAATTCAGATCTTTGGCTAATTTATACGTTGGGCTATTTATGTGAGAAACTACAGGTCGTATTGGGCTATTTGGTTTTTTATTAATCCGTAAAGTTTTGGAGTTCCAGGGTTCATATGTATTATTGAAAAATTAGGTTTTGATAGTGTATTTGGGGAAATTTCCTGAAGGGCTTGTCTAACAGTTTTTTGAAGTTTATTTGTTGGATCTGTTAGAGGATTGCAGTCAAATACTGGAAATACTTTAACAATATAATAATTTTTATTATTAACAATTCATTAGAACATGAAACAAAACTATCTGACATTGTAATTTTTTTTTTGTCACAATGACATACACACCTATGATTGTATAAAATATAATTCAACTGAAATAGAACAAATTCTAACAGGATCGACAGATATTTGTTTAATTTGTTCCGTTTGAAGAAAATTATTCATTTTGGAAACATAATCATTTCTTGAGAGAACTACTATCTCATCGGATTTATCTGCTTTAGTGAGTTAAATTATTAATTTCAATTTTATTATTCAAGGATTTTATGTCATCTAAATATTTATTTGGTTTTGGAACCTGATGGCTTCTAAGAATTTTTGAAATTTTGAATTCGGCTAACGCTGGTTCATCAGTATTTTTCAAAGCTAAAATAGATTCAACAGCTAATAATTCTTTCTCGTTTTTATCAATACTAATTGGAACGAATTTATGTCCTTTTGCTAACAGACTGACTTCCGAATTAGAAAATTCAATATCGCTGTAGTTTATGATTCTGTCACTGAATTCTCGGGATCTTTCTGATTGATGCATATTTGAATCTAACGTTACTTTTTGATTTTGTTTGAGAATGTTTAATTTTTTGGATTGATTTTTGAACTTTTCAAATATAAGTTTACTAATGTCACCTCTAACATGATCGTCATAAGAGTCAATTTCTATGTATTACCTTAATATAATTTTGTACAACATCTCTTTTCTTGAATAGATATCTACATTCTTCTTTCATCCAGGTTGTTTGGGCCACTAATGTAGCTTTTCTGGCGGCTGTGGTTGTAGACTTTGTTGTTATTCTGTCATAGTTAGGAATGAGATTATTCCTCAGGCACTCTTGCTTCACTTGCACTTTTTAAATAGTTGATGGAATCCGTCGTTACTACGTGATAATTTAACATGATGAACAAAACTAAATTTGAATTTACTATGTTTATTATCACAAAATTTTTTGAAAAATTTAACACTGCGATTGCAATTTCGGTCACTAGACCATCATCGGGCAGATTGAGTTAAGAACTGAATACATAATTATAGATTTGCGCTTACGGGTGTGAAAGAATTATTGCAGGTACCTACCTAAATAGACAAGAGGAACATATTTCAAGAAGGGCTAATCGAGTGATTTTCCCAAATTGGTACAATACAAAAAAACCACCACCCATTTCCACAAATAGATCATTTTAAAATCATGCACAAATTACCGAAAGGAACCAAACTTACTTACTTAGAATCATTAGAAATTTTTAAACTCAATCATAATGCAAAAGATACCTTGCTGACAGATTGACCTGATATATTCTCCTATATTTAGTGTATTCAAACAATAACGACTTTTCTAAGAACATTGTATTGTACCAATTTGGGAAATTCACTCGATTAGCCCTTCTTGAAATATGTTCTTCTTGTCTATTTAGGTACCTGCAATAATTCTTTCCCACCCGTAAGCAAGCGCAAATCTATAATTCTGTATTCAGTTCTTAACTCAATCTGCCCGATGATGGTCTAGTGACCGAAATTGCAATCGCAGTGTTATATTTTTCAAAATATTTTGTGATAATAAACGTAGTAAATTCAAATTTAGTTTTGTTCAATAATGAATAAGTTGTAATAAGTATATTTACTTGTATTCATAACCATATAATATCTAAGTACCACAAATTCAACTTATAGGTAATATAATTGTGATGTGTCAAGGTAGGTATGAAGAATCTCTGCATTCCTCAGTAAATTACATAAATGAAGTGGAAATAAAGTTTCAATATCCAGAATTTTTAAGGTTTTTCTTATCGATTGAATGATCACCTCAACGGTTTAACTTGAGTATTCAAGAAACCTGCTGTGAGCAACGAGTAGAATAATTCAAAGCTGCAGTTCGCGTATCGCATAAATTATTGATGAGTTCAATACAAGATTTGTCTCAAAATCAGTATACTGCTTTATAATAATCCTCTGGAAGCCACCTGACCTACAACTCGAATTGTGTAATATATATATATATATATATATATATATATATATATATATATATATATATATATATATATATATATATATATATATATTTTGTTTTTAAAATCTCTTTTTCACTCTTTTTGTATATATATATATATATATATATATATATGAAATGGTTTTTTTTCTTGGTTTTGGATACAATAATAATTCTATTCAATATACGTCAACTTTCATATGTTAAACTGATTACGTTTCGGTCATTTCCTTCAGCCTTTTTCAAATCATTCGCTAATTTTTAATTATCTTGAAACGAAAATACGATGAACACTCATGGTACTATTGCACTTATTTACTTCAATTCAAATAAAACAAACATTGACATTTTCTAGCTGTACGTCGAAGTCACTTCTATCATCGGCTCGATTATAATATAGTAACTTATTGTTATTGTACCCGAAACCAAGAAAAAATAGTATATTATTCAACGAGCACAAAATGATTGCTATTTTTATATCTTAGTATTTATTGTTATAGTCGTAGATAAAGTATAGTCTTCAACTTGCGGTAATGGTAATAACATACTTGATGAATTACAGCACTCGCTTGCAGCTCGTGCTGCAAACTTCATCTGCGTGAGTTATGACCTACATTACCGCTCGTTGAATAATATACTATTCTTTCACTCTGATAAAAATGAAATAGATAATTTTGCATTTATTTATTTATATTAATATTAACAGAACAATTATTGAAAATAAACGAAGGCATTGAATTTATAGATATATCAATGTTTTAAAATCTTACAATAATAATATCATAACAATGTAAATGATGTTCTCTAGTTTCGATATACATCCTAATAGTGAATAATAGGTAGTGTTACACTTTAGGAAGCACATGTATAATGAATGTTTTATAGTACAGTCGTGGACAAAACCATTTTATATATATATATATATATATATATATATATATATATATATATATATATATATATATATATATATATATATATATATATATATATAATTTAATATATATATATATATATATATATATATATATATTTATATATTTATATATATATATATATATATATATATATTATATATATAGGTATATATATATATATATAGGTATATATATATATATATATATATATATATATATATATATATTATATATATATATATATATATATATATATATATATATATATATATATCAGGGGCGGCTAGTCAAAGGAGGCTAAGGAGGCTAAGCCTCCTCAATAATATTCCGTGTATCACTAATATATATATTATATTGAATAGTCAGCATTCAGCATATTCATATTAATCAAAATCATATTATTTTATGCACCTACTTTCCTTTCAACCTACATTATATAATATAATTTATCAATTAAGATAAAAGGTATTTACATTTACCGCATTTCATTCATTTCAAGATTTGTGGCAACGCTGCGGAAAGCTTAGAAAGGTATATTCTCAACGTTCATTATGCCTGCCACAGAAAAGCAAACTCACACCACTCAAAAACAAATACTCCGAATGAATACTTCATTGAAATAGAAAACCAAAACACATGTACATGGCAACACCGATAAAGTCCAGTCTTATAAAATGTCGACCAATCACAACTATAGAATCTCCCTGACATCGAGTGAAGTCGTTGATTGAATCGTAGTATGATCATAATTCGTATTCGTACTGTCTGAATAATGGACGCCGGAATCAGCTCGCGTTACGCGTATTGTTTTAAAATGAGTTTGATTAATGAAATTAATTACAAAAATTTCAATGGTGACTTAGTGGAATATTTGTTATCCCATAACTTTAGTGCCCTAAGTTATGAGGATAAAGTTTTGATAAAAACAAAAAAAACCTACCCCTGAATTAAACAATTTGGTGCAGCGTAACAGAAAACAAAACCGCGGTTTTAATACACGGAATTATGAGAGAAATCCTTGCCTAACCGGATCACAGGTAAAAAATAAATTATTTTGTTTGCAGTGTTTACTTTTTACTAGTGAAAATGTCTCTGTTTGGGGCCGCTTAGGATTTGAGGATTTAATTCTATACCTAGTTGAAAGTGAGGAATTTTTCACCGATAAAGTAACTTTAAATACAGCACGCGGATTAATATCTTACTAACAAGATAAGGAATTTATATATTTTTTGAACATCTTTAAATTAATTTTTGAACAAACAGAAATAGTTTTTCAAATCTTACAGCACAAGTTTTCAGATGTAATTTACTCACGAAATCGCCCCCCCCCCCAAATGGCCCAGGTCCCACCTAATTGTTTTTATTGGGAGCTACTCGATTTACCGTTGCCCAAAATACCAGTACCTTTTGGCTTTTGAATATATAAAAGTTCCCCTCCTCCAAAAGTCGGGTCTGGATCCGCGCCTGCATGGAGTTGATGGTAGTAAAGTGTACTATGAGGATTTCATCCAATTTCTTCCACCGCCCCAATTTGAATGTTGAAATTTTAAACGTTCTGGGGGATTTTCGCGTCTCCACATTCAGAAGGGCTAAATATTTGTTAAAACCTTTCAAGCGTTACCCAAAGTTGTCTACTAAAAACTACTGTCGTGGAATTTGATGAGACTGATTTCGTAAATGCAAATGAAACGTGTAACAGGAAGCAGAGAGAAGTATGTGCTATTCTATTCGTTTTTTTAAAGAAAATATAAGACTTATTTTCAATATATTTAAAAATTTTATTCAAAAATGTAGGTACCTAACGTGAAGTGGGGTATGATCGGACCGGTTCTCGCAAAGTTCCACTTTTAACACGTTTATTTTTATGTCCTCTTTCAAATATGTAACATTTATTGGCATCAACGCATAGAACAGTCAATACTCCACCAATTTTCCTTGAAAAGTTTCATTTACACAGAAGATTGTATCTAAGTGTATCCATTGCGAACTTGTCCCGCATTCGGGGCAGTTCGTAAACGGCTATTTGATTGAAATATATCTTCTGTGTTCTGTGTTTCTGGGGGCAAAATCGGAATAATTCATAAAATATTCACAGAATGCCATTTACTGCATGAAAATATATAAAGTTGATTTGTACAAAAACTTGTACAAAAAGTAGTACATACTTGTAGGTAAAGAAATTCCTTTTTCACCTCCATAGAAAAAGAATTTTATTAAAATAGAGAAATCATAAAAAGGATCACAATGTTTTTAACAAACACTACAAATTTGTAAATTCAACTCACAAACATATTTTAAACAGTTAATTTTGGTAATCATATGAATCAAAGTTATCAAATTTACCTTTCATCAAGACATCTTTCACATTCATATTGAATTTTCTTCGATCCATTATTACACATATTCCCTGCCCATTCCATACAAGTTATACACTGCAATCTTGCCCCGCTGCATGCTCCGGTCTTACCCTTAACGAAGTAACGGTTTTCTCCAGTAAATTTTAGACAACTGATTTAATTTATTTATTCAATATAAACTTCAAACAATATTTCCCGTATCAACCAAAAATAAACTAAATAAACAAAAAATTTCTTTAAAAATCACGACATTTTGTTGGTTTAGCTTTGTTGCACAAAGCACGAGAAGTAAAATGAATATGTATATAATTCGGTTATTCCCTGCATGAATGAAAGACATCTCTATGGATTGGATCACCTAATATTAATTTAATACAGGTTTATAACTATAAGCTACATTACATTCCATCATCGAATCTCCCTGGTCATGTAAAGAAAGCATTAACAAGAACTTCTCTACGATGCTAAGTGAAAAGTAATAATGGAAAAGAGAATCTATCACCCAAACGTTCGAAGACAATGCCATAAAATGGTACAAGAGGGTTCAAAAACCATTACAGGAACTGGCGCTGGTATATATGGGCCAGCACCAAGTGGGCACTGTCGCTGGGCTCCTGTTCGAGCGTCTTTCAAGCAGAAATACTGGCAATCGAAAGATGTGTAGATATGAACCTAGAAAGAAACTATCAGAAATGCAACATAGCTCTCCATTCTGATAGTCAAGCGGCTATAAAAGCACTTAGCTCCCGGCGGATTTTCTTGCCAGAAAGTGAGTACGATCGCCATTTACTGGCCCAGAATCTTTCCTTTTCATAGGAAAATGCACCTAGGATATAGTTTCGGGAGGAAAGGAAACCGAAAGAGTAACACTCATGCTTTGGTCAAGAAACTTGTAGGAGTGAGGACATAACCTCCTTGAAGCCCAGATATCTGAGTTTATTATCTGGAACTAGAAGGTGAGCTGTATTCAGGTGGCGTAGTACAGAACACAGCTCTGATGGGGGTACAATAGACCTTAAGGTCGCAGTGCAACATAACCCCTCAATAAGCTGTTATAGTCTCTTTTATGCATGAATAAAGATTGCGATATTACCCCGTTTATGGTCATATCCCACTGCTCCTTATATGGTTTTTTATTTATAGTCAATATTTTCATGTTGTCAACTCTGTTTTGTAATGGATTTTTTATCAGTTTTTATTTCAATTCAGAAACTATTCAATCAAATCATGTTCAGTAAAATATAAAATTTAACTATTTCAATTCCCAGTAGTATAAAGATTAAGAATGTATCAATATTCAGTAATAATCATGGAACCAATAGAAGAATTTTAAATGAACAAATAAAACGAGGCAATCATTGCAAAATCGAAATGAGACAGTAAACGAACAGGAAATTCGAAGAATTAAAATGACTGGACGAAATGCGTTCATCGACGGTGTTTTATAGAATGGAAACACAATTCCACAATTCGAAATCATTTCCATTTGATATCATTGAATTCATTCTAGCATTCAAATTCATTCAATCGTATTATATTAAAAGGAGAACGGGAATTCAATTTGTAATCGTTTTGCATCTTTGCAGATTTCTGTTCACAAATCTGTGATTCTTCTCAGGGGACATAATTGCCGAATTGGGTAGAAAATGAACATAACCAAATTTTCTTTAAAATATATTTAAATAAAATGAATCTTCGAACCAGCAGCTAAAGATGTGAAAATTCATAGATCTCAGATTCGTGAATTATTAACTGAATTTTCAATAAACATATTATGTTAAATAAACTGAATTCTTGTTATTTAGCTTACTTCTTCATTTTCAAAGATAGTTCCGAAAATTGATTGAAAATATAGTTATCTAGATGTGTTCTACTAAAAATAAAACGAAATTTATTTAAATTGTAATAATAAAAAACCCGTGCAGCAGAGCTCCTTCACTAAAAAAGTATTTTCCCCTCATTTTTAGTGCTATTTTATCCTATAATATATATATATATATATATATATATATATATGTATATATATATATATATATATATATACATATATATATATATATAATATATATATATATATATATATATAAATATATAAATATATATATATAAATATATATATATACCTATATATACCTATATATATATATATATATATATATATATATATATATATATATATATATATATATATATATATATATATATAAATATATATATATATATATATATATATATATATATATATATATATATATATATATATATATATATATATATCACGTGTCAAAGTCATGTGACCTAAAATGGTCTATTGTTGACGTTTGAAGGTTAGGAAATTCTAACATTTACAAACAAAATGTGGCATTTTAATTTTCCTCTCGTCATTTGAGAATTTAATGTACTATTTTTCATAAAATATAAAAAAAAATATTTCATAAATTCTCTTTTCTAAATTCTTCCTTTCCTTCCCTCTAAGTCTAGGAAATCTAAAGATTAGTATAAATATAAATGAGATTTAAAAATTAGTTTGCCAAAGAAGTTTCACTTGTGACATGTGTTCTTTGTGCGCACGCACTTTTTTTTATATTACAAATAATTTTATTTTCTCAATCAAGCTATGTTACGTATCCCAAAGTATTCAGAGTACATTGGGTTTATTTATTTTGTAAATCGAAGCATGAGCACATTCATCTACGGACAAATGATTGCACAAGTTGTATACATGAACAAATTATTAAACGTTTGATAACGAAGTAAACCTTGTTGCAGTGATTTTGAAAATTACTTGATAATAATAACCAAGCTATTATGTAAAAACACGTTGTAAACAACGAAAATGTTTAATTTATGTTAATTCATAAAAAATTTTGAAACAAAACAACAAAATTATTTAATTTTGTGTATTAACTCTGTTATTCATTTATAACTATGAATTGTTTACTTGAAATACATACACACATCACGAATTCGTATATACTTACGAATGAGGATAAGTATACCTATCTACGGATTTCGTAATATTTTGCGGTGGCAACCCTAATATATATATATATATATATATATATATATATATATATATATATATATATATATATATATATATATATATATATATATATATATAAATAAATTTGCATATATCGTCCATAAATAACAATTACTTATGGTTGTTTATAGTTGTATCTAAAATCTAAATTTCAATCTTATAGTAACCTCATAAGGATATGTGTGGCCATCTCTCGTGAAGATTTGTCATCATGAGATAATACATAACAGTGCCTACATTCTACGGTTATAGACCGGGTGTTAAAATTTCGCAGTCTCGACTTTCCTCAATAGATGACGCGTGCAGTAATTTAGTGCGTGTTCTTGGTTTTTAGTCGTATTTTCCCGGAAAATATTATAATTTATATATATATATATATATATATATATATATATATATATATATATATATATATATATATATATATATATATATTTATTTTAAATAATTGATTTGAATCGAAAAATATTATATGCTGTTCTATGCTGTAGTAGAGTCAATAAGGTCTTAATGTGAAATAATGACAAGCCACATAAGCTTAATTGTTGGAAAAACTCATTTGAAAAATTTAAAAAATACTAAAAATCAACTAATGATTTTTTGTTGATAAATTTCATACAATTATTTAGGAAAAGTTCATCTCTTCAAATTGTGCTAATCAGGTAATTGAAGAAAAGTGACGTGTATGCAGAAAAAAATATTTTATTGAAAAAATGAGGCTTGTCACATTCTTGCTTCAAAAAAAAAAAATTTAAAAACCATTTGGTGAAATGTCAAAAACAAAGTATTTGGTATGTGTTGGTACAGATAATTTCACCATCCAATGATTTCGGCATCGTTAGCGCCTTCTACTGCAGATTTTTCTTCAGCACAGTGTTGTAAGGACAAAAAACATGATGAACCGGAGCCAAGGGCGTCGCCAAGGGGGGGCAGGTAGGGGCAGTTGGTCCCCCCTAGAGATTCATGTAGTCAAATGCAAAGACATCAAAGTCCTAAGTCGGAGTTAAGACTAAATCCGACGAGAGCGTTTGCGGTGTCCATAATTGTAATCTTTTGTCGAATTATTCTCTACGTTGATTGGCTATCGTTATGGCCATCATTGCTATAAATTATGTTCTTCTTTTGATAGGCTGAAAAGTTGCTTTGATACCCATCATAATGAACAATTTTCTGTACAGATTTTTCAACTTTGAACTTAGTTTGCTTTGCAAACTTATAAAAGGTAATAGATTTTTGAATGCGTCGGTTTTGGAGTTCCACAATGTCCGGAAAAGACTCCGGGGTACAAGCACTTCTACGCAAAAAATATACGGAAACTTTGTTCTTTCATTGCTCGTCCCACAAACTGAATCTGCTAATCAATGATCTCAACGCCCTTGAAATCCGAAATGACATGGGAACCACGAAAGGTATCATTAGATTTTTTCGGGAATCAGTTTTGAGAAGGAAGTTGGTACCTAATATTTCCAAGCTCTGCGAAACAAGATGGAGTGAGAAACAAAAATCTATCAGAGTATTTTAGGAGAATTTTCCTTATATATTGGAAGCCTTAGAAACCTCATCGCGTGAAGGAAATAATGCGACTCGAAAAAATGCCTTTTCAATTCCATGCGGCTGCTTCTGGAATATTATTTATTCTCGGCATTGTTATTGGCCAAATATTCACCTCTGATTTTTGTTGTTAAAGTGTTCCAATCCGTAGCTTTCGACGTAATCAAGGCCTCGCAGCACATTAGACTAATTTTTCAATTGCTTTAGAGCCACCGTGACAATCCCAAAAAAGTCGCAGATGAAATTATAAAGGATGCTACTGTTATTGCAGAGAAATTCGGACTGGAGGGGGACATCACATCAATACCGCGCATCACTGGGAAACAACGTCATCGAAGTAAACACCCAGAAGAATGTCCTTGAAAAGTCTGGAAGAAGTCCTTAATAATACCATACTTGGACTCTATTATTACATTCCTTGAAGTACGTTTTGCTGGCGAAAACAAAATGCAAACGATGTCAGTCGAAGATCTCATGGAAAATTGCGCTGTTTTATGATTTACCGATCAAAAAAAATGAAATCGAACTGTGGCAGCGATTGTGGTGAAATACACCCAACCCAGCAAATCTAACCGTTATTGATGTCCTAAAAGAGGCAAAAACCTTCTTTCCTGAAACAGGAAAAGCGTTGAAAATTTTGATCGTTCTACCGTGCACAACGTGTACGGTAGAGTGATCGTCTAGCATCTTCAGGGGACTAAAAACCTGGTTAAAAAGTACTATGGGAATATGGCCTCAATGGTCTGGCCATGATGAGTGTGAACAGAAAACATATAAATGAAAACTTACAAGATTTTCATAATAAAGTGGTCGTAAAGTTTACGAAAAACTCAATAAAAAAAATATCGCCTATTTTATTATTAAAATCTTGTAACAGTCAATGGATAATTTGATTGCCTCCAAGTTCTTTTAATTATATTATTATTTTATCCTATATTTTGTCCCAAATTATTTTTGTTCTTTTATTATTAATAACTTTGCTTTTAACTGTATTCAAAATTCATACTCTTCCATCCTCCATAAATCAATTGCCCCCCCTCCTGAACCACCAGCTAGCGACGCCCTTGACCGGAGCCACATATGGTAGTAACGGTTCTACATTATCTAGTTTCTTCTTAGATATTTTGATTGGTTCAAAGTATTTTAGCTGTAAGTCAGTGAGCAATGTCTGAATGGGTCTTCCTTGTTTGGTGATGTTGATGGTTGTATAGTCGTCAACAAGCATATTTTACGTAAATTACTTTAGAGTTATCAGATTTGAAATGAAAGGAAAATGCACTACAGCAATTAAGGTTTTCGTCGTCTTTTGCTTCAGGTGCATATTTTTCGACTTTGCAGTTTCTATTTTGATAGTTACTTCGTCACAAGTCTTACATGTATCAGATTTTGGCATCTTGAAACCAATATTGTAGAAAATATAATTCTATAGGTATGTTCTAAAACTGGTTCGATATCCTTTTCTTGTTATTTATTTATTTATGGATTTTTTACAATACGAGATAGGATAGTAAGAGACTAAAAGTAAAGCAAGGTGTATACAAAACTCTGCAAAGATACAACATACACCATGTTACAGATCCTATGATAAACTATATATTAATGTCCAAATTGCACAGCCATTCAATTGCGTCTTGAGAGCACTCCACGAAGTCTTGTAGGTTTCCGCCATAAGCGCGGTTTGGGCAGTCTGAAACGATATGGCGGAACGTTTGTCTCGGTGATCCACAATCGCACTGCGGACTGTCGGCAAGGCCCCATCCGTGGAGGCGGAGTCGGCACATTTACCCTGTCCTGCCCGTATTCGATTCAACTTAGCCCAGGTGGAACGTGGGATGACTGAGCCATTGAAGCCGAGTTCAGGGTTGGTTACTTGGATGTAGTCAGACTCTGTTGTAGGTAGCCATCTCTCTGTCCATTGCTCTTTCATATTGAATTCATCTGTCATTTCGGATGCTGTTCTGATAGGAGGGTGTCTGGATTTCAACCGCTGGCGGCCCTGCGTGATGATTGAGGCTTCCTCATGGATCGGTAAGCGCTCGTTTGACATGATTTTTCGATGTTCTCTAGCCAATGCTGCCCTTTTCTTGTCACCAATGTACGTATTTTTCTGTGTGAAGTCTGGATATACTTGTTTTACAATCCAGGTACACTTTACCCATATTTTGGTTTCGGCTGTAGTGACTTTGATAATTAGGAATCGATTATATGCGGTCATGGAAGCTCTGTCTCTGATAATCGTTTATTTTATTTGGTCGATTTTCATGCTTTCCCCGTTTATCTTCTTCAGGAACAGCAACACCTTGATTTTTTTTAGAAACAATATTATTTAATCTTCCCTTTGAGGCTCGTAATCCATTTCAAATCACTTGTTTGCATACGCATATTTTCCTTCCATTTATGTTGACTGAGTAGATTGCATTTGACAATCTACTAGACTGCTGCCACTTCTGCTTCTTTGGGTAAGAATTTTTTCGATTTTGTTGTATATCTCGTAAAGTGTGCATTTTATCACAAAAATTAATGAGATCGTTTTTATGGAGAATCAAAAACTACCTAAAAGCGATATTTTCAAGACTATAGGAAAATACAAAAAAGTTAATGAAATTTATATGAATTGGCAGTATGGGACTTTTTAAAATTTGGTTAATATCTGTAATAGTATGCATTTGATGAAAAAAGCTCAAGAACCTTTTTTGTGCAGAATAGAAAACTACATTACACGAAAAAAATGAAATATGATAAATCTAAATATTTGTTTTAGGGGTAGAAAAACAAATATAATAAGAACAACATTTGGGCAGGACCCATGACACTAAGTAATTCAAATAAACTTAATTTTACTTTATAAATCGTCTTCTTCATCATCATGCACTATGGCGTTATTACATCTTACACCATAGCGCTGACCACATTTTGCTGAGCCCTTCAGCCCAACTTTTTTGTAGGAACAATTCTTCAAGCAACTCTGCTTTCTTTGCAATTGCAAAAATTCAATTTCAACAAATCTGATGGTGCTGGATCTTGTGTTGTGATAATTGGTACTGGATCTCCATTTTCGTTTTCCAGCCATATTTGAGGGGGTCAAGGGAGTTCCCCAGCCATTCTTGAATCTAAAAATATATACAACGTAAGCATAATAAGAAATGTAGCCTATACTTGAAAAAATTTCAACTGAAAATATGTCCTAAGAATGTGCTGTTTGGCAGATTCTTCAGTTGGTGGCAGCGAGGCTAAACATGATTCTGAATTTAAGCTTTGCCTTTAAGTCATTCGCAAGTATAGTGTGTGACGTAACTGGTTAATATCATGAATGTTCTTTGGACACCGGTAAAGATTCAAAAAAAATTTTAAGTCCTGATTTGTTCAAAACTGCTATGTGTGCATTGAGTTCTTGAAATACATCTAGTTCTCGACACAGATCTTTGTAGTCTTTTAGCAATTTTAAGAAGCACTTTTTTGATTTATTGTAGAAAAAAGATGTGTTCTTCTGTATGTCCTAATTTTTTCTGAATCTCATTAATTTTAGAAATTTTGTTGCCCTTTGCTCCTTTTCCTGGTCGAAGCAAACATACATTATTTCCTCTTATGTGATATAAGTATAAGGAAAACCATAATATCTGTATCCTCAGAAACCAAGGTTACATGTGTTTTATTGTTGGACTTCGCAGGTTTTCGGTGAAACACTTTTTATTTTGACTCTTTCTCAAAAAGAGATCTTGTGGTGTGACAACTGTAGCGTGCAATTGAATCGAGACTGCTACACATTCTGTTTAGATTTGAACTTCTGTAAGTTATCCTTAGTTGATATAGTTTCCAGATTATAACCATCAAAAACGACTACAGTGTTTTTTATATGTATGGACAATATCATTTACATACTGCAAGACTATTTCATGGTACGTTGCTGGTCTTTGCCATCTCAATTTATGCAGAAGAAAAAAGTTTTAACTATTTCAGATAAATAAAAAACAAAAGATTTCAAAAAAACCCATATTGCTATATCATATGTCAATAACTTTTTTGTTCTTTGATCGATAGACTTGAAATTTTTTTGATATAATTTTTTTTTATTTTAAGATAATCAGGAACACAAACAGGTATTAACCCAAAAAGAATATTCGCTTATTAACAAGAAAAATACATCATGCAATTCAAATTAAAATTGGTATAACATATAAGCACATACATAATACATATAATAAAAAAAAAACCCTTTATCATGAATATAATTTATAACATATACATATATTAATTTTATCCTTATTATGAAGAACCCTTCTTCAGCGATCGTTTGAGCGACAAGTATGTGGTATTAAAAAGATCTACACCAAAAAAGAATGTCATGTAACAATCCATCATTCGGTGAAGAGGAGAATTATGAGAACAGTTTGTACGTCTATATGGAATATAAAATAGGTTATTATTACGTAGCCTCAAATCTGGAGTCCTAAATGGTATCATCTCTAAAATTCTTGGTACCGATAACATGTTATTAACAACCTTGAACAATAACAAAACGTCTGTTATCCTCCGCCGGTCCGAAAGGCTCACAAGTCCGAAAGCTTCCCTCAAAGGTGAATAATCATGATTGATTACAGTGATATTATTCTTATAAGCTAAAAACCTGAGAAATCTTTTTTGAATTTGTTCCAGTCTATCTATGTAGCAGTTATATTGTGGATTCCAGATGGTGGATGCGAAATTTAATCTACTATAAACAAAAGAATAATAAAGAGTTAAAAATGTTTTATTGCCCTCGAAGAGTCTGCCCTGGCGGATGATGAAACCTAGCATCCGGTTGGAGTTTGTAATAATTTTTTCGACGTGCAAATCAAATAGAAGTTTGCTGTCGAACAGGACACCTAAGTCTGTGATATTATCAACTTCATGGAGAAGATCATTATTAATGGTGTATTGAAATTGTATAGGTTGACGATTTCGAGTGAATGTAATTTTATGGCACTTTTCGAAACAGGTATCGTGCTCGACAGTAATCCTGAAGTCTGTTCAGATCATTTTGAATTAGCACACAATCATCGATACTTTTAACCCTTCTGAAGAACTTAAGGTCATCAGCGTACAACAGGAACTCAGTATCCTTAAAGCAAGGTTTTATGCTATTGATGTATATAATAAAAAGTAAAGGCCCTAAGTGTGAGCCCTGCGGCACACCAGATGTGCAATAGTAAGTATTTGAACTACATATTGAGATCGATTTTTTATATAAGATGAAAACCATCTAAGTAGATCTCCACAAATCCCCACTTCAGCGAGACCCCTAATTAGTATAATATGACTCAATTTATCGAAGGCTTTTTTGAAGTCAGTATAAACTACATCAATTTGAGTTCGGTCATCTAGGCCATCGTAAAGATACTCTGAGAATTGTATTAAATTTGTTTCTAAATTTCTCCCTTTGATAAATCCGGCTGATGTTCTTCAATTATGATATTTTTCACCGGATTAGCGATATACTGGTATACGAGACCTTCAAACAACTTGTGAATAGCAGATATAATACTAATAGGTCGGTAATTCTGAATAAGATCACTCCTACCGTTTTTAAAAATTGGTATTATTGATGATAATTTCCACTCATTTGGAAAAACAGTTGTCTTAAGTGAATAATTAAATAATATACTTAATGGCAGAACCAAACTATCAGCACAGCATTTCAAAAACAATGGTGGAATACCATCAGGTCCAGATCCCTTCGACGTATTGATGGTACGTAATGCCTCCAGTATTTCCTTTTTAGTTATACAAATATTAGATAAGTAAACCCCGCTATAGAGGTTCTCCACACCATCAACAGAGGCAGAAACATCATCGTCGGGATCATACACACCCTCAAAAAATTCCGCGAATAGATCGGCGATCTCCCCAGAGTCACCCCCCCTTCTACCATCATTCATTAACATCTCATTCGGAAACCGACTAGATTTACTTTTTCGAGAGACAAATTTGAACAAGCCTTTTGGATCCTCTTGTATATTTTGTTCAATCTTGATCAAGTGATTTCTGTGATCCGAGGCGATGAGCCTCTTAGATTTCATTCTGAGCTCCCTAAACCGATACAAATCATGAAAATTATGATATTTTTGCCACTTGTGATGGAATTTATTTTTTTCTTTAAGGACCCCAGTGACTACTCATTACCTCAGAGATCACTTTGTTACCTAGAACCCGCCTAGATTGACCAGCCTATAAGGTAATTTACCTTGTTCTTAATACTGGAAAATACATAATTTTTGTTACATACATTATTTAGATATACCTAAATAATAAACTTTTTTACATGTGTATTTTTCTCCGCATTTTTATATTACAATTTCAAGAAGTAGATTGTTATTCAAGGATGGAAATGGATTGAGGTAAAATATAACTCAAAAATAAAAGTATTACTTATTTAATACTAACATAAGGCATATTTTAATATGTATTCTGCCCTACAAGTACGACAGCCTAAAGTATTAAAGAAAAAGGCACTGTCAACACTTGGTCTTTCAATAATATTAACATAATGGTTCTAGACTTCATAGTAATATGAATTTATTAACAAAACTCTCAATTCAACACTAAACATAAGTGAATAAAAAAGAAAATACTATATTAGAATGAGGATAATGATGCAACATTGTACCTGAGTGCAAAAACTAACCAAATACAATATCGAAAAGTACATGACCTTCCATGTACAAAATATGACTAAAGAATTGACTAAAAGGTAAATATGACCATTTTGGTATATACACTTTTGAGAAAAAATTGGGAATATCAGATGACCTCACAAAATCAAGAATCATTTAATTGATTAATCATTCGATGAACAAATTAGGACAAAATAAAATTATCTCAACAATTACAGTTATTTTAAAATAATAAGAAATGTAAGCGAAATAACTTAAAAAGAGTAAATTCAATAAATAGTTTTGAGCATCGATATGTATAGGAATAATTTTCTCAAGTAAACATATTTCTTGGTCGGATTCACCAATAGCAGTCCAAAATTATTTATGAAAACAATTCTTCACGAAGGTAGTGCATACAATTCTTGAGCGAAACTTACATTAAATAATGAACTAAGATAACTCTCGAATGCCAAGAGACTTGCTTTGTAGATCACCTTTTATATTCCACTAAACATTGATTTCACTATAACATCTATAAAATTTGGTTAAACAATCAAAAACATATCATCAAATACAATTCATTCTGTGAATAATTTCAAATATCCCAACCAAGTAACTATAACATGATAGTAGTTAATAACACTTAAAATGAACATACCTGAATCAGTTAATAACTCAATAACATTTATTCTTTCTCCTATCGTTACAATAAAAGTACGTGAACTTTATCATAAAGATTTTTCTCTTCTATATATAATATACAAATATGAAATATATATTATTTACAGTATTTGGTATTTTTTTCGTATCCTTTTCCGTTACATGTTCAATTCATCCTATGAAGTGCACTTAACAATAACTAAAGGGTGAACCACTCCCTACGTTATTCTATCAACAATATAACCAGTTTACTCACTCTGTGAAAATAAGAGAAAACAAATAATGTATTTTTTCGCAAATGATTCATTTGGTGGCATTGCACCATTCAAATCAAATAGAAGATACTCCACGTCCCCAATATTGGTCCTTATTATTTTCACATGAGATCTGATAATCATAAATAATGATTTTGATTTTGCATATTTCAATCTTCATTTATCCACTATCACATTTGATTCCCAATCAGTCACAATCACATTTTTTTTTGTACATTATATTCTCTGCACATTTTCAGTGCTTTCTTTTTTCGTGAATAAAATGAAGGGAACAAAAACTTTACGCTCATTTCAGATTTGGAATAGTCAAGAGTATAGAAGGAGGAGCGTGAGGAAAAGGAAATACAATCAATGACAGAAAAATGCATGAAATTCCATTACTCCATCGATTCAAATAATCCCACATTTTGATGACATGAATATTAAAGGATTTGAAAATTAAGTAATTTAGTGACGCCTTCTTGGACATATGCGGCATATTAATTTATCTAATTCTTCTCTGCATTCCAAATAATGTAACCCACCAAACATATACTACAAACCTATCTCAATTTTATATGCTATCAATATTTGGTAAATATAAAGCTGTTCATTAGAAATGTAAGTGAAACTTCGCCAATTTTGCGAAAATTTAACTAAATTTCGACAATTATATCTTAATATAATTGTTAGCTGTGAAAAAATTCATAAGTAGCTTTAATTCCTTTAAAATTACACTAACTATATTCTGTTTTTTTTTTTGATACATATGTCAAATTTTGAATGACAGGTACGTCAGAATTTGGCAATTTTGAAGTAATTCGGAATTATCAACGTAACACCGACACCGTTGAATTAAAGGAGTTTTGGGTAAACAAAACAATAAGTGATATCTGTAAAATATAGAAATTAAGATCGAATTCTCCGCCAATTTAGCGAACATTTAACTAAATTTCGACAATTATATCTTAATTTAATTGTTAGCTGTGAATAAATTCATAGGTAGCTTTAATTCCTTTAAAATTACACTAACTATATTCTGTTTTTTTTTTTGATACATATGTCAAATTTTGAATGACAGGTACGTCAGAATTTGACAATTTTGAAGTAATTCGGAATTATCAACGTAACACCGACACCGTTGCATTAAAGGAGTTGTGGGTAAACAAAACAATAAGTGATATCTGTAAAATATAGAAATTAAGATCGAATTCTCCGCCAATTTTGCGAAAATTTAACTAAATTTCGACAATTATATCTTAATATAATTGTTAGCTGTCGAAAAATGCATAAGTAGCTTTAATTCCTTTAAAATTACACTAACTATATTTTTTTTTTTTGATACATATGTCAAATTTTGAATGACAGGTACGTCAGAATTTGGCAATTTTGAAGTAATTCGGAATTATCAACGTAACACCGACACCGTTGAATTAAAGGAGTTGTGGGTAAACAAAACAATAAGTGATATCTGTAAAATATAGAAATTAAGATCGAATTCAAATCCCTATTGAAAATTTTTGTCTAACATTCTACGTTCATTCATTAAACGTTGATGACACTACTGTCATCAATTCTTGAAAATGCCAAGGCAGTTGACGAAACGTTCGCGTCCTTAAAACATTGGGATTATGTATAGGTGTGAAATAGTGTAAACTTGTTTTATAGCTTCAATCGAAGTCTCCTCTGTGAAATTATTAGAATTCTATAGACTTTATAAAAACATATCATGAACCACTTTCGTTATGATATTAAATGAACAATTTTCATGAAATTCCCGTGAATGTGTAGTTAAAGATTTCATATTATCCCACACAATCAAGAGAGCCTTCAAAAAGGTTAGGAAATATGATAGACGAAATTTTTTTGATTATTCCTGACTGTTCGAGTTACTCCACACATTTTGAAAGAGTAGTTGATAAAATCACATTGAAAGAATGTTATTTTTGAATACATATCTGAATAAACTACACATCAGTTAGTTCATAGAACATTTTCAATTAGACATCGCTTAATATTTATATACATAAAGAAACTCTATGAAAACATATACAGTGTGGAACAGCCAAATGGAATAAATTCGATAACGAATAAATGAGAGCGTGTTGGGAAAAACGCTTAGACAAGTCGATTTGTATTTTCAGATGCGCATTTTTTTCAAAAAAAAATAATTATATAGGTTGTGTCATGTGACAGTGGCCGATACCAACTTTCTTATTTTAAATACAACCCCCTGTATATTATTAGTTTTTTGGATTCTTCAGAAAATTCTAGACATAATTCATGTACAATGTCCCATACCTATCTTCAACTGTTTCGGAAATATTAAGTGTTTTCGGATGTATTGAAAAATTAACATTAAAAAAAGAAAATTATTTTATTTCACAAATAATGTAAAAAAAACAAAAAAACATTAATTTCAATGTGAGAGATGTTCAAAATGTTCGCCGCGAACGTCTTGGCAACATGCTAATCTGGTATAGAAATGTCTTCTAACGTTTGTAATACATCTGAAAACACTTAATATTTCCGAAACAGTTGAAGATAGGTATGGGACATTATACATGAATTATGTCTAGAATTTTCTGAAGAATCCAAAAAACTAATAATATACAGGGGGTTGTATTTAAAATAAGAAAGTTGGTATCGGCCACTGTCACATGACACACCCTATATAATTATTGTTTTTTTGAAAAAAATGCGCATCTGAAAATACAAATCGACGTGTCCAAGCGTTTTTCCCAACACGCTCTCATTTATTTCGTTATCGAATTTATTCCATTTGGTTGTTCCACACTATATACATTTTCTGCACATTATTTCTGACGACTGATTTCACAGGATTATGAGACTCAATCGAGGTCCGCAGAATTTACTGGACAACATTTATTTGTTCTTTGGAAGGGGACTTACAAAATAATAAATATAAACTATTTCGGTCGAATAAATACATCTGTGTGGCAAGTTGTATTGGCGGAATTAATTTGATCTATCAAATAAGTTTATAATTCTTCAACGCAATTAGAACCATTTAAATGTATATTTCACATTACAAATACTAGGAAATAATCTGAATAAGCGTCAATGCCAAAAATTTCATAAAAGCGACTCATTTGTGAAAGAAAACAAGAAACTGAAATAAAGACAATGTATGATTATGAAGTATCGCATGAACTGAACTGAAATAACAAAATACTTTTTACTGATTGCATCAGAATTAATTTCAAATTTCATAAACTCATTTGAAAAATAAATTAAACAAACAAAGTAAATTCGATGGACGATGAATCAACTCTGTGGTAGTTCATATTTATATTAAAAATTAAATAATAAGAAAACAACTTGTCTAAAAACCACAAAATGAAAATAACTTTTCATTCGACTAGTTTCGCCTGTTACAGCATTATCAAGACTGAATACGCGAATAGACGTATATTCAGTCTTGATAATGCTGTAACAGGCGAAACTAGTCGAATAAAAAGTTATTTTCATTTTGTGGTTTTTAGACAAGTTGTTTTCTTATTATTTAATTTTTAATACAAACAAAGTGTTTCAAATGTAAAAAATCTAATAGACAATTTCAAATGAAATAACTTGTTGAAGTGTGAAGCGATTTTTGTTTTTTCTATTGAGCGTCCAGACATGAAAATTTATAGAAGTCTTTTCCAAAAAAAATTACTTTCAAACCTAGTATTTGAAATGTAAAAAAATCAAACAGCAGGCAATATGAAGAAATCACACAAATTGAAATAACAAACTAACTTGTTAAAATATAAAGTGATTTTGGAAGTCACGGAATTCTGAATAAGTGTCAATGCCAAAAATTTCATAAAAGCGACTCATTTGTGAACGAAAACAAAAAACTGAAATAAAGACAATGTATGATTATGAAGTATCGCATGAACTGAAATAACAAAATACTTTTTACTGATTGCATCAAAATTAATTTCAAATTTCATAAACTCATTTGAAAAATGAATCAAACAAACAAAGTATTTCAAATGTAAAAAATCTAAAAGACAATTTCAAATGAAATAACTTGTTGAAGTGTGAAGCGATTTTTGTTTTTTCTATTGAACGTCCAGACATGAAAATTTATAGAAGTCTTTTCCAAAAAAAATTACACTTTCAAACCTAGTATTTGAAATGTAAAAAAATCTAACAGCAGGCAATATGAAGAAATCGCACAAATTGAAATAACAAACTAACTTGTTAAAATATAAAGTGATTTTGGAAGTCACGGAATTTTGAGCAGCTAAGTGTTTCATATTTGAATCGGTGATTGTTGAAAGGGTACTAAGTCCAAAAATGAAAGTTTTGAGTAAATTGAAAAAATATGTTTAAAAGTTATTTATTTCATTTCATCGATACATGCAGTCAGCGTAATAAAAGTAAATGGGTGAGGAATCATTTATCTACAGAGAAATTATTATTATTTCCAATTTTTGTATTTTTTATTATTTTTTTAAAGCAATATATATATATATATATATATATATATATATATATATATATATATATATATATATATATATATATATATATATATATATATATATATATATATATATATATATATATATATATATTTTAAATAATAAAAAATACAAAAATTGGAAATAATAATAATTTCTCTATAGATAAATGATTCCTCACCCATTTACTTTTATTACGCTGACTGCATGTATCGATGAAATGAAATAAATAAATTTTAAACATATTTTTTCAATTTACTCAAAACTTTCATTTTTGGACTTAGTACCTTTTCAACAATCACCGATTCATTTGTACTATCAACCGAAATAATCCGAATTAATTCATCCAAATTTCAATAACAATAAAGTGAAAATTAAATAACACTGTCTATAGAAAGTGAATAGATTACAATATTGAAAATTTCAAATTTTTCAGAGCAATATTTTTCACGCAATACGATTACTTGATATAAGAAATCAATTCAACTTACACACAGTGTTCACATTATATTAGTGTCACTTTGCTAACAAATTGATGAAACAATAGAAAACGTCAAAAGTGGTGGAACAACTAGGAAACAGAGATAATTCATGTTAAAAGGGAAAAATTGTCACCAATTCGGATCCTATCGACAACTTTAACAAAATTATTGACTCGCGTAAAATGGAAGCTTCAGTCACATATTGAAATTTCACCGAATCAAAAAAATCACTGTTGAATTCAAAAAGTGACTAATGTTTCTAATCACAGCTGAAAACAACGAATGAACGTAATAATAAAATTTTCGCAATCCTGTCATTTTCCTCCACATTACCAGTTTCATCTCTTGTACAATTTTCAATCTTAATATATTACTTCGAAAATAATTTCTAGAAAAGGCAGTCATAAATAGATTTGTATAATAAAATACAATGAGAAATATGGAATACGTCTGGATTAACATCTTGCATAACCATCGAAATTTTGAAATACTTGGACAATTTCAAAGAATAGTTCATTAAACACTAACACACAGCCCAGAGAACGAACAACTCATATGCAACTTGAGATATCATTTGATCTAATACGTTTACAAGTTAAACTCGGAAAATGGGTAAATTATCGATTAATCTTCCCTTTTGCGATTTTTCTAGCTGCGATCAGAACAGTTTTGGTTTTTTTAAGGCTCGGGGACCCGTAAGCAATATCTTCAGTAAAATCGGAGAGTTTTCGTTTTCTCTTTGACGGAATAGGTAAAGTTTCGAGATCGATTTCCATACGCTGGTTCCTCTGTCTATTTCTGATTCTTTCGCTGCGTCTGGTAGGTTCAGACATGAGTTTCTGGCGTTTTCTGGAAACAGGTACGGCATCCAGGGAACCCTTATCCGACATCACGATGCCACTAGAACTAGTAGAGTTCCTCGCCAGTTCCGTCTCATTTTTGCTAGAGATTTCTTGATCCGGCACCTCCTCAGTCTTTATCTCCAGCGATGCCTTATTACTCCTCAGAGAGCCGTCGCTAGTGAAACTGAAACAAAACATAATTGCCTTAATTTGCATTCTAATGAGACGATCACCGATAGTGCACATCACTATTTTGTTGTACAGGTTTTCCTTTCTTGTAATTATCAAAATAGCAGAATATTCGAAATCATAAGAATTTTTCTGAATTCCTCTAAACTATCAACAGATAGATTATTGGTAAGAGTTACTCATAAGCTATGGAGAAGTTAGTTCCCATCATCTTTAGTAACAGAATCGTATAATTGAGAACCAAACGGATAAATTCACTGGTTAATTTTTCTCACAACTTGAATCTATATGAATATGGATGTTTGTATTGATCACAAATGAAGAATTTTAAAATATATATATCTATGGTGAATTATGCTGATGATACCAATCTATTGATAGGAGCAGAAACATTTTTGATCTGACAACTGATCTCACTGACTCCACTTTGACTTCTACTGACAAGTAGTTAGAAAAGTAACTTACGCATGAACAAAGATAAAACAAGGGTCATACTAGACACGTAGTTCAAGAAAAATAACTTACGCATGAACAAAGATAAAACAAGGGCCATAGTAGACACGTAGTTTAAGAAAAATAACTTACGCATGGACAAAGATAAAACGAGAGCTATACTGTTCTCATGAAAGATACGAGTCCCCTAAATAAGTAAATCTGACAAATGAACAGATTCCCCTGGAAAAGTCATTGAAGTTTTTGGGTACAGAAATTGATGTTTTTAAATCAATTTCTACTGGCAGTGAAATAATCTTTAGGTTGCAGAAGAGAGCACTGACAACTATCCTACGTAGGAAGAATAATCAGTCATGCATAAATAAATTCGGATAAAATAGTCTTCAGATATCTACAGCTATCCATATACAGTGATGCTTGCTCTTCGTTTTTAAGAATAAGCATTCATTTGAGGGGAAAACCATACAACTGAAGTCAACAGCTAACAAAACATTAACGAAAAAGAAAATGAAAAACTTATTGATTAAAATTATCTAAAATCGGAAACGTTAATACTACATACAATGAAATTAAGTCATTAAGACACTTTCTTTAGTAAATATGCTTTTATCACAGTCTTATATTGTTTAATTGGAAATTCCCTAATTCTAGCTGGTAGCTTATTAAAAATAAGCTGATGCATAGTGCAATGTGGCATTCCATGATCTTTTTAGTCTCAAAAAATCAATACGCTGGTCTGTGCATGACCTTGTATCGTGAGAGTGCACATCCTGAGAAGATTCAAACTCTGTTTAACAAAAAGTAGAGACTCAAGAATGTATTGAGAAGGAGAGTGAGAATCTCGAACTTCTCAAAGCCAAGAGGCCATAGGCACAAACAGAGTGCACAAGAGCGTTGTAAGCAGTGAGGCAAACCTTAGGATCGACAATCTTTGCCAGGTTTCTGAGTACAAAAACTCCGGAAGCTGCTTTCTTGGAGATGTTATCCACATGTTGTTCTAAAGTTAGCTTGGGGTCAAGAGTAATACCAAGGAACTTCACGTACTCATGATTATCCTGACTATTATTATACCGCAGGGAGAACATAACATTTTTTGTTTTATCCTTGTTAAGATTAAGCTTATTTGCTATGAACCAGTCACCCACACTCTCACCACACTCAGCCACCCTTTCATTCAGATCCTCATACTCTCTGGCCCTCAGCAAAAAGCTCGTATTATCCGCGTAAAGTGTGACCTTACAGTGCTGCAGGGAGGACGTTATATCGTTGATATATATGAGAAACAGCAACGGTCCCAATATAGAGCCCTGAGGAACTCCATGCGTCATAACCCTTTCCCTGGAAAATAGTCCCCTACAGTAAGTCACCTGACGTCTATCCGTGAGATAACTCCGAATCAACTGACTGCTGCCCAAAGTTAAGCCATAGAAATTTAGCTATTAGGATGTCGTCAGAAACACAGATATCTACAGCTATCCATATACAGTAATACTTGCTCTTCGTTTTTAGGAACAAGCATTCATTTGAGGGGAAAACCATACAACTTAAGCTTCCCCAATACAAAGAAAGTTCTACTGACAAAGGGGCTGAATAAAGCTGCATAAGATATCACAAAAAACTTTCATTAAATATTCGCACAAATATATATATAAGAGGTTCAAAGGTGCAGTCTTCAAAATGTCGTTGGAATTGGAGCCATACATAGTAAGAGAGTTTTTGGATTCTTCTCCTGAAAGAGTGTTTTCACGTTGTTTAATTTAATCATTTAATTGATATTCCGACTTAGTTTATACTGTATTAATATAATTGTGAAATGTAAATGATGTTCGCTTTTTTGGTTCAATTTTGATTTTACCATATTTCAACATCAAATGTGCAGTATGATGATAACTTGTATGCTTTAGTTTGAAATAAAGACGTATTATATACATATATATATATATATATATATATATATATATATATATATATATATATATATATATATATATATATATATTTCTCCCTAACCCACTAACCTTGTGGACGAGGAGGTGCTATCTTTCTCGGAGGAACTCTTCTTCAGTCTTCGCCTCTGGGCAAGTTTCGCGCTGAAGACGTCTTGCAGTCTGAAACCTTCGCGCTGAGCCTGGTGGAAAGCGTTGAATGTATCGGTGACTGTCCTTTCCGCTAGAACACTGGCTATAAGGATGTCTGGTGTCATCAATGGAGTTTGAGGAACGTTTTGCGTACCTCTGATCCACGTGTTAGAGAGTAGGTCGGTCATCTGAAGACGCTGACTAGGATCAACGGTTAATAAACCTAAAAAAGTGGGTAATAAGTTAGTTAATTTCAGAAAGACAATAGCAATCAAACTTAATTAATTGAAACACCTGTTCGCCAAATAATTGTCACATTTGCGAATTAAGCCCTAATTTTGATGTTAATTATTACTATTAATCTAACATGAAACTATCCATACAAATTGTTTCAATGAGAAAAACACAAGTGTGAAATTAACAAAAAATGGGAACAGATATCATCATTTTGAGTTTTATCTGGGACATCAAGATGGCATGTGTATGAGGAACATATTACATAGATTTAATTGTAACAACGAAATTATATCATAGGCAGAATATACCTTACTTGCAAATATCAACTTGTTAAATAACTTCTAAACTAATACCAATTTAGCAAATTTTAAAATAATACTTTGCAAAATTTACGATGCAGATAAACTCAAAGTCATCCCCACTTTTCAAAAGACATAACTTTAATGTTAGAAAACTCATTTTTATCATATTGGAATGGTAACATTTTCACATGTGTTTTTCTATACCAGCAATACTTTTGAATGGAAAAGCATGAATCAAACAAACAAAAATAATGTACAAATACATAAATGAATGCATATGTGAGTATATTTAGTTTGAATGGTTTCCACAATGTTTCTTCTGTATTTGTGGAATTCTGGACTTCAAAGTGTAAACTCAAGTTTACACTTGAGAATGGTTAGAGATACCCAACTTACCGAAACGTCGTGTATATTAATTGTATAATTTTATTCTTTCACCATTTTCCAACTAATCATTTACTAATCTCATTTCATTTCTTTTTCCTTTTTTGAGATACTACTAATTCATTGAATTTAATTTTTCAGCTATTTTCTTTTCTTGCCATTTACTAATCAAATTTTCTTTTCTTTTATTTTTGTTTCAGATATATTTTTATAGACAATGGAAGTCCAGAATTCCACAAATACTGAGTATATTTATGTATGATTTTCCAACTCATTTTATACTATCAAAAATGGAAGTCCATGGAGAACTCATGTTTATCATAGGTAATATATAATGAAATAGTAACAATTTCACGTGATTCTTCTATATCTATAATATTTTTTTATGGAAAAGCCTAGATCATGGTACAAGAATGTTTCCATACAAACTATTCAAAATGTATTAAATTTTCTTTCACAATAAAAAACATTTCTTCATTAAACAAATGACATTGAACGAACAAATACTTATGTTGTACAAGTATATATATATATATATATATATATATATATATATATATATATATATATATATATATATATATATATATATATAAATATATATATATATATATATATATATATATATATATATATATGTATATATTATATAATATATATATATATATATATATATATTATATATATATATATATAATATATATATATATATATATATATATATATATATATATATATATATATATATATACATACATATAGTATATTTATGTATGATTTTCATTTCCTGTTACAAAAATGTAATTAAATGCAGTCAGCAATGGACTTTAATACACACTGACAAATGTTTCAAAAAACTGCTTGAAGCAGTATAACAAGAAAAATGTTAATTTTTTCATCCTACACATATAATAATTACTCTGGGATAAATGATTTATAATATATCAAATTATGCATTATAAAAGTGTATAGGTGATTTTTTAATATTCATAATATAATTTTAATCCAAATTGGTGAATAAATATTATTTTAACTAATTTTACCATAACCTAATTTAGTAATGTTTAAAACAGTTTTTGTTAGAAAACAAGAAATGTCACTGTTCCTTCAACAATAGCTATCAAAAATTTACATCAATGAAAGAAAATTGTTTGTAATCGTATCAAACTCTACTCCCGCTATAACAAAGAAGGTAAAAGTTAACCTATTTTGTTCAACAGTCCGTGTGAGAATTACTAAGGCTACTTATTCTTTAATCTTAAACCTCTTACTCAACATATAATCATGCTCATGGAATCAATGAAGGTATGATTCATTGAGATTTTCAAAAGTAATATATGAGAATTCAATAGAGGATGAAGAAGGAACGGAAATCTCTCCGATTTCGACATTAATGCTGTTTCATTACCTTTAACTATGCATTTGGCTTCCTGCGACACTCCAGCCCACGCGGATGCTTCGAAGTTGAAATCGCCCCCCTTGATCCTCTCCATTATGTCGGTAACGTTTTCATCGCGGGAGCGAGCATGGAAAGGCGCCTTGCCGCAGAGCATCGTGTACAGTATCACCCCTAAGCTCCACAGGTCGCAATTCTCGTCGTAACCTTCAGGATCGCCCTTCAGCACTTCGGGGGCGGCGTAATGAAGAGTGAAACAAGGCGTGTGCAGTGGCTCCTTCTCCTCCTTGAGTCTGGCAAAGCCGAAGTCTATTACTTTGATCTCGGAGTCTTCCTCTAGCGACGTGAAGACTAAATTTTCTGGTTTCAGGTCCCTGTGTACTACGCCTCGCGAGTGCATGAAGTTCACTGCCGACACCAACTTCCTCATTATGGACGAAGCTTGTGCCTCGGTAAATTGACTATTTTTTCTAATTCTCTCGAACAGTTCACCGCCCTTCAGGTATTCCAGTACTAAATAACTGTAACGGTCGTCCTGGACGAATTCGTGAAGAGTTACTATGTTCGTGTGTCCTTGACATGCGCGCAAAAGGTTAACTTCTTGCGAGCAATCTCTCTGCCTTCCTACCACTTTGACAGCATATTCCTTGCCTGCGAAAAAAAATTGTTATGGTACTGTAAAATGGACAGTTCAACATATCATATCTCGGAATGGATACACTTCATTCACCTCACTTGTTCAACTCGAGGAAGATATACATATGGGTGTATCAGAACAACAGTGGTCCAAGTCCATTTTACAAAGTTTTGTTCAATTAAGATATTTGCGTTTGTGTTTGAAGATAATTTCTTGTTATTTATTTCAAATTGGATTCGTTAGATTCTTTTTGGTGGTATATTAAATTTCATTTCTCTTATACTTCATGAATGATAAATTCAAAAACACCTAACTAATCAATTAAGAAAAAAAAATGGACTTAGATCAGTGTTGCACTGAACGAATTCATATTAAAGAGCATTGTTGAATCCAAGTCACAAGAATAAAACTGAATTTAGCTAAAAGATTTTATGTTATTTATTTTACTTGCTCTGAAAACATTCTTTTACAATTTTACAGAAAATAAATTTGAATTGTAGAGTTAGAAATTCAAATTGGTGTGTATTAGGATTGCACAGATGTTTTTAGACTGAAATGAGTAAGTAAAATAAAATTTATATCAAAAAACAATTCTACCATGAATATTAAAAAAACTAGCGAATCTATTCGTCGAATTGGTATTCGTTGTTGAACTCTTTATCACCAACAACTGATTCCTCTGATCCTGACCATCTTGGAAGAATGTTCTTGTATTAGTTTTAACAGGAAGATTTTTATGAAATTTATGGAAAATAAGTGGTATAAAAGGTAGAAGCGATTTTTTATCGTTCTTTACTAAAGTTATGGCTCGTCGTTGCATGTACAGAGGCTCCAATTTACCGCTGCTAGAGATGTGAATTTCTTTCCAACGCAATCTTTATTAAAGAAATCTCTCGAAAGTCCATAACATTTGAGACCTTCTCTCTAAATAATAAAGAAAATGGTTGTCCACGTTTGAATTTGATGACTTGAATCTTCAGTTAATTAACTGAATTTTTAGTCACATAGTCACATCCACTAATTGAAGCAATACGTGTCTTGACAGGAGAAATAGGACTTGAGTCACCTTTGCTCTGAACATTTTCATTTTTAATTCACAGCAATACCAATTTAGTGGTATTTTAAAGGCAACTATTGAGTAGTGGACTTGAATCTTTGTTGCTCTGAAAAGGAACCGTATTAGGGGTACTGAATCGAGAATAAAAAAGAAAATCAAAATTTTGGACTTGAACCACTGTTGTTCTGATGCACCCATATAGTAATATTTCTCAAACAAAATTTACATTACACTTATTCATTCAGCTGACAAACCACAACGAATTATATTTTAAAAGCAACTTGAAGTCTAGACATTTTGAAATAACCATAAAGAAATATATAAATTAATTTTCAAAAGAAATTCAAAGTAACTATGAAGAGATTTTCTTAATAAGTATATGAATATATATATATATATATATATATATATATATATATATATATATATATATATATATATATATATAATCTCTTGATAATTATTAGCAATAACAGGCTTGTTGAATCTAAAAAGTTTTGATAAAGCCACGAATGTCGTGGCGAAACGTCAACTATTTAATAAAATCGAGTTTTTTAAGATTCAACAAACCTGTTATTGCTAATAATTATCAAGAGATTAGAAATAGTGCACAGGCAACAACAATTCGAATAAATATATATATATATAAATATATATATATATATATATATATATATTATATATACATCTATATATATATATATATATATATATATATATATATATATATATATATATATATGTATATATATATATATATATATATATATATTTATATCTATATATCTATATATATATATATATATATATATCTATATATATATATATATATATATATATATATATATATATATATATATATATATATATATATATATATATATATATATATATAATTTCCATGACTTAATATGAATTTCATGTTTTAAAAAACTAGATTTGCATTTTTTGATTGTTCTCGGTCGTCAAACTTCACAGAACAAGAAACCTACAAAGACTAATAGCCAATATTTACCGGTGCTTTTATGTATGCATCTTCTACAAACAGAAAACGTGCCATCGCCCAGTATGGTCTCGTTGATATCAAGTTGGTAGTTCTGGAAGAATGGGGAATTTTCCAGGATGCTGGCCATAAGGCCAGAGCCGTCGTGATTTTTGGTGGGATTGATAATCGCATTAGGGATCTCGTTCCCCGTAATTTGGACAGATGGTGACACAAAGGAATACCCTTTGAACAGTTTTTCTATGTTTGGAGGCACAATACATGGGGAATCTGTGGGTGGCATCTGAGTGAATTCTTCGCTGAAGTTGGAGACGTCGAGTTCATTCCTAAAAGAAAGGTTAACGTGAAGAATATAATTTTTTGCGAAAATACTTATATTATAGTTTCTACAGCGAAGAGTTAAAAGTACAGATGGGACTCCATGACAAACAACACCTGGTGTGTAAATATAAAAGTCAAAAGACGCAAAAAATGTTTAAAGTTAACATTGTGCAAACTTCGGAAGAATTTCAAGCAGAGAGCTATTAGTCAACTCAATATTATATAATATCTCAATTATTATAAATCTCGAAATTCTCCGAAGAGAAGAATTTATCGATAACCGAATATTAGATTATTTGTCCAATGAAAAAGTTTAAAATTGTTTCATGGAAATATACTGAATTTTTGTTATTAGGAACTGCAATACAAGAAAAAACGATTATGCGGTAAGAGAACATTATGACATTTGACAATTGACAATCAAAGAACTTTTCAAGGAAGTTGAGTATAAGCGTCCTAATACCGAAAATCGTGGATTTTTTCCCACAATAATAGAAACGTGTCAACTGTTTCAATTTCACGAAAAATTAACCACATCAACGACCGGAAATAGAAGCGTTATTCGTTGCGTTATCAATTTGGTAGTACCTCCACGTGCTATGATTCATGAGAAGTCAAAAGATTTCTTCAAAAACGGACCCTACAAAGGTACAGTGTCATAAAGTTTGTGAAAAAATAACTATTGCTCGTCCGTATGGTGGGTTCGATCATTTCACTGCCCATTTTGAAGATAGAGGTGGATTGGGATTTAGTCTCATTTGATTCGACCAAGTTTTCTGTGTTCCACTGTTTTGTTTTAAGTATCTGTAATATACCTAATCAATCTGGTGAAACATGTATAATCACTCTAACACAAAGACGCTGTTCAGATCTTAAAATTCTCATCAGTAGTTTGCACACGAATAAGAGTGATTCGCTAAATCTATTTTTTTATACTCAATTGTTGAACAACTTTCGGAACCGTTGCCCACCAAAAGAATCGAACTTCCACCTTTAGCGGGCTCCTAAGTGCCAATCCTGATACTGTATGTACACACCATTGAATAAGTCTTGGCAAGATCTTTCTAAGGGGTTGTGATCAAGCCCTTGCCAGTAGCAGAAGATCCATCCATATGTTCACTTTCTGTATCGCATGATATTTTTCCTATCAAGGACAGAATGCACTACGATAATGACACTTATGGAGTTTTTGGTATCCTTAGATCGGGGATGGCCTCTAGATGCACGGAAATTGTTGCGCTTGGCCCTAGGGTCTAAAATCCTATATTTATATACTTTTCAGGAGAATTCTATGTATTTTGTCAGCCCAGAGACTTGGAACTTGAACATATACAAGGTTTCTCATATGTTGCCCTACACTCACGCTGTGAGTGCCCACCTGAAGTGGAGTCATACATGCCATTCAAAATTAGTAATTTTGGTCGAATTTATCCTCAATATAAACCAATTTCAGAAAGAGTCATTGTTGGTTCGAAACGCGAATCACTCCGTCATAAATATAAAGAGGCATGTTACTACACTATCTGACGATGTGAAACTATGTCAACAGATGTTCAACTTGAACTATAGCTTCAAGGATGCCTACGAACTCGTGATTTAATTCCAACAACGATGGAACACATCCGGATGGCATTCGGATTTTTTTGTCATTTATAACTAGAGCACTTTGAGCTGCACAAAAAGGAAATATTGAAGGGGTAAAAATTCGAATTTTGACTGGGAAACCTCCATTTCGTAATAAAAATATCTTTTGATTAAAATATTCTATCAATTACAAATTACTGATCTATACGCATGGCAAGAAGTTTCCGTATCAGCGTCTTACTTATGTATGTATTACGTAACATCAACTGATAAAACCTATACGACTGGATATATTTCTGAGTCCCATTTATATAGGAGGAATTTGCTTGAACTCACCTTATACGGGGCTTAAACGGGGACGGAATTTCTTTTCTATACAGTTTATCCCAATCCAGATTTTTGAAGAACGGGTGTTTTTTCAGTTCATCGGCATCTTTTTCGCCGCCTCCCAATCTTTGCCGTGGATCCTTTACTAAAAGTTTGGTGATGAAATCCGCCACATCGTCTCCGAGGTCTGAAAACAAATTGAAGAAAATGAATGTGGCGATCTCGTTCCCATCGAATGTCGATACTCACAATCGGGTATAGGAGGGGTGGTTTTCAGGATTCTTCTAGATATCTCCTGTTGATTGTTTTTCTCTCCTTCTACAGTGAAAGGTGATGCCCCTGTCAGAAGTTCATACGTTAACACGCCTATGCTCCACCAATCCACAGCCTGCAACAAAAAAGAAATTCAGCAAAAATACGGAACAGCTATAAATTCTGTAATATTTCACAGATACAGTGAACATATTCAGTTTATTTATAAAAATCATTATATATCAAACTTGATAGTTTGAATTGCCGTAATATTAGAAGAGATTGCCCGCCTATGGACACCAATTACTGAATATAACATAATAACCTCATCTATAAAGCCCTAGTGAACGACTTATACCACCCGTCAATTTTTCTAATTAAGCGCCATCTAGGTCTATCGAAGCGCCACCTATGTCGTCACGAACGCATCCCATCCGCTGCTCTCGAACGCGTTTTCAAATAGCGGTTGGATAACACTTTCTACTTTCTCGCATAATGAGAGTTATTTCTTTAATTTAGAGGAAAAGCTCTGATATACTTTGTTGCAAGATGACGCTAAAATAGTCGTTCACTTAGTAATTCCGATTGAACTCATATCATATTAAATGTGGTCACAAATAATTGATTCACTGTGAGTCAGAAGCAGCACATGAATTTTTATAATATATATATATATATATATATATATATATATATATATATATATATATATATATATATATATATATATATATATATATATATATATATATATATATATAAAATATATATATATATATATATATATATATATATATATATATATATATATATATATATATATATATATATATATATATATATATATATATATATATATATATATATATATATATATATATATATATATATATATATACATATATATAATCATTTACAATGAAGATTAATATTTGGGTCTATCTTTCACCGAATGGAATATTACCTAAATAATTAGGGAAATAAAGTGGGTCGTCTAAACTGGAACACCTAGAACACTAGACTATCGATCAGTTCAAATATCGTTTTTCAATTTTCTAGGTGCTGCGGTGAGGCTTCTCTGGCGCGGAGATAAGCCGCATTCCATTTTAGCTGAATGTATAGAGGTATGTATATTAGTGGTACATACGAAATTAATTCTATTCAATATTTTTTGCTTTAAGAGGAAAATTCGACATGGACATTTTTGTAATATAACTTACGGAAAAATTAAATACGCGAGAAATAATTATTTTAGCAAATTCCAAGAGCGATGCGGAAATAACTCACACAAGCTGAATTGAAAAGATTGTTGCCATAGTGAATATAGCAAAGACACTTTTTCAGTGATTCCTTCCAATTGTCATTAAACAGTTAATAGTACTCATTCAAAGTAGGGAGTGCAAATTATAGCATAGCCTCAATTAAATTTTCGAACATCATAAACAACATATAATAAATATACAACTAATAAACTCTTAAAATAGAATAGTGAATAAATCAAATCAGACATTCAGAATAAACACTGGAGGTAAATAAGCGATTATACCAATCGCTTCAGGCGATAACAAATTATCAAGATCCACGATTCCATTTAGTCAGTCCTGCCATTAAAAAACATAAAGCACGTATGCTCTTTCAATGGTAGTTTATGAATTTGTAGTACAGATTTGAATCTAGTATCATTTACATTTTTTTTTCTATATTCATAAAATGAATTATACATTGATATAGAAGCTTCTACAATGAACTGAGACTTGAAATTTTTTCAGCCCTTACTGATTGGGATTTAGTCTCATTTGATTCGACCAAGTTTTCTGTGTTCCACTGTTTTATTGTAAGTATCTGTAATATAATCAATATGGTGAAACATGTATAATCACTCTAACACAAAGACGCTATTCAGATCTTAAAATTATCATCAGTAGTTTGCACACGAATAAGAGTTGATTCGCTAAATCTCTTTTTGTGTCATACTCATATTCATGACAGTTATACTGAAGATCGCAGTGTTATTGTTGAACAACTTTCGGAACCGTTGCCCACCAAAATAATCAAACTTCCACCTTTAGCGGTCCCCTTAGTGCCAATCCTAATACTGTATGTACACACCATTGAATACGTCTTGGCAAGATCTTTCTAAGGGGTTGTGGTCAAGCCCTTACCAGTAGCAGAAGATCCCTCCATATGTTCACTTTCTGTGTAGCGTGATATTTTTCCTATCAAGGACAGAATGCACCACGATAATGACACTTTATTATGGAGTTTTTGGTATCCTTAGATCGGGCATGGCCTCTAGATGCACGGTAATTATTGCGCTTGGCCCTTGAACATATACATAGGTTCCTCATATGTTGCACTACACTCACGCTGTGAGTGTCCACCTGAAGTGGAGTCATATTGGTCAAATAGGCCATTCAAAATTAGTAATTTTGGTCGAATTTATCCCGAATATAAAACAGTTTTAGAAAGAGTGAGAGTCATTGTTGGTACAGATTTGAATATAGAATAATTCACATTTTTTCTTCTATATTCATAAAATGAATTATATATTGATACAGAAGAACTGAGACTTGACATTTTTTCAGGCGTTATTGATCGATTTGTCATTTATTCATTGACCAAAATTTTCAGATACCTATATCCCCTATAATTTAAAGGGAATAGAAGTCTGGAAATCTGGAAAAATATATATTTTTAAAGAGAGTAAACTGTCACCTAAATTTTGGAGTGGAATTTAATTTTGTGTATACTTTTCGGCGAAGTAATCACTGGTCAACAAAACTCTGAACCTTGGATCACAAGAACTCAAAGAGATTTAAATGTATAAAGGCAAGTTCTAGTGACTGAAAGGGAATACAGAAGCCAAGACCTACGGCAAGATGCCAACAGTACATACAACAATCCATATAAATTCGAATGATGCCAAATAACATTACTGAAGATAAAACATTTACAGATATATAGGTACTTGAGATTTCAAAGTGCAAAGGGATACATCAGAAAATAAGACAACAGGAAGTTGCATTCTTAGACGATGTTCGCTATTAATAGTCAACTTTTACGAGGAATCACAACAATAGGTGTCTATCTCAAGACGTTGTTGGTCAGAAGCGAATGAAAGGAGACTAAATCAGCGTAACGGACATAAAAGTAACCAAAAAGGCAGAGTGCCACCAGAAGAATGTCAACAGCGGGTACGCCCATTAGGAAGCTCAAGAGATAGTTGCCGATTACCGAACTTCAAAATAGACTATAGAAGTCTAAATGCGACCTATCAATTCAATAAAATATGAAAGAGGACTAGATCGAGCAATGCAGGCAAGAATGAAAAACACGAGAGCAGCAGAGCCCCATCACTAAGGTCGTATTTTTTGCTCTAAATAAATAATGCTTTGAAATACCACGCTTTAATAGCAAACCAAAATAAAAATTAGAAAGAATTCAATTTATTGAAAAGAAAAAAATTAGCGAAGTGCATCTCGTACTGAAGAACCACGCTTCTATAGCAAACTGTAATAGAAATTAGAAACTAGTTTATTTTCGAAAAACTACTCCCGCACCTGATAGTTGACTTTCGATAAGCTATTATTTTCGGAAATACTACTAAAAACTCTATCGCAGCAAGCTGCATTAGAAAAGCAGGTTTAATAAAATTTCTAAATGCAAGCCAGTTTTCCATCTATTTAGATTACCAACTTTGAACCCCGCAGCCAATTCATACCAAAACCAATCATATCCAAGATATCATATGAAACCAACTACTCATAAACTTTGAACATTATTGCTTCAAAATTGCGCCTTATATTGTCTAAACAAGATTGTCCCCCGGGGGGTACAATCCCCCAGTAAATTCGTATCAAAACCAATCACATCCGAAATATCATAGGAAACTACCTACTTACAAACTTTCAACCCTACTACTCCCCCCAAACTTTCACCCTACTACTCCAGCCCTATATATATATATATATATATATATATATATATATATATATATATATATATATATATATATATATATATATGTATAGATATATATATATATATATATATATATATATATATATATATGTATAGATATATATATATATATATATATACATATATATAAATATATATATATATATACATATATATACATATATATATATATATATATATATATATATATATATATATATATATATATATATATATATATACGAAATTGAGTTTTTGTTGCCAAACATAGAAAATCGTGGTCCCAGGTTCAAATTTGCTAATCGCACCCATTTTAATAAGCAGGTTTTTTTCAAAGTGAAAACCAGCTCAAAATGAAATGGATAATATTCAAGTCGACTAATATTCATAAAAATATATCAAAACATTCATTTCCTAAATTCTATAAAGAAATACGCTCGAATTCCCATTTATGTCTGAAATGGAAAAAATCACTTCTAAACATTCGTAAGTAGTGTATATTTGGGTCAAAACTACGACTTACGTGAAGAAATTATTCCAACGTTTGTTAAAATAATGGGTAGATTGTAACAATCGAATTGCCATCACTCGTAGTGCGTGCACGTGTCTTAAAATTAAACATTCTAATATTTTTGCACGACGGTTCGACCTTGCGAAAAGAAAAATTCAGCGAGAAACGCACCTTGAAGAATTCGCAACACTTCAATTTTCATGTACGATACGTGCACAATAATTTATTTTAGGTAATACGTTTCACTTGAATGTTATTGTTTTTTTTTTCTAGTTTCGTATAATTATTCAAGTTTATAATTAGAAGAAATATACGGAAAGCTATAGAAATTCAACATTATCGGTAATAGTTCAAACATAGCAAACCATTTATTTTTTGGGAACTTTCGAAATATTTTTGAAATTTTTCACTCATATGTGGTTATTGGAAATATTCTCAATATATGGAAAATTTCATATGAACTATTCTGTGAAAAGGAAGTAAAATATTCACTCTGCTCAATGTCAACTACAGGAAATTATGTTCAATTCTTCTGGGATTCAAATATGACGTAAGATTAATTTTTTTTCGTAACTTACATAAGGGATGCTCAATTTAATGGAATACTCTGCAATAAGTTGAATAAATAGATAACAGAAAGAACTTGGACTCTTAATATATGGTTACAATAAAGAGAAACTGTGTTTCAAAAAGAAGCCTGAGCCGCTGAGCTCCATCAGTGAGGTCGTATTTTTCCTCTATTATTTTTCCTTTTCATCTAAAATTCTCAACCCCTGAGTCAATTCGGAGGGGCTGAAGAGATGCACACGCTTGACATTTCTATGTAAAAATTGCATCGGTAAAATAAAATGTCTGAAACCCAAGTGGGTACTCCTTTAACATCTAACACAAATCTCGTATCAAATTTCAACCCTCTAACGTAATCAACATAAGCCGTGGAAGTGCGCAAAACCTCAAAAACTACGAAAAAATATTAAATATATAGGCAATTGAGACAAACACTTCAAACTACCAAACGGCATTTTCATAACCTCAGCCCAATCCACGCTCCAAATGCCAACCTATTAACTCAATCTGGAGCAGATGTGGAGATGCGCAAAATCCAAAAACTAAGAAAAGATAAGCTCTCTACCTAAAAATGACAGCGATTAGAGGCAAAAATTTATATATTAAAACAATGGTTAAAAATAACAATTTACACTTTTATTATAAGAAATAACGCATGACGCACGTTTCGGTGGAACTTCACCTTCTTCAGATGCTAATGGCAAACTAACTATGATTTTCTGTTATATCGAAAACAAGAAATGACAAATTATGTAGAATGATTAACTATTTGGATTTGAAAATAACAAAACTAGATAACAAACATAATTTTTCAATTTTCCGAAAACCATCGCACACTGATAGCGTCATACATAGTACTTCCCTACATCCTTTCCAACACAAAATGGCAGCTTTCAATAGTATGGTACATCGTTTAGTAAATATTCCACTTTCAAATGCCAATTTTAACATCGAGAAAAATATAATTAAACAAATTGCCGTAAATAATAATTATGATCCCAATATTATAGACAATATGATAGATAAAAAGTTTTTCAAAAATGCGATTAACCAGGTGTACCCCCTTACTAAAAATAATATCAAATACAACAGCCTCACTTTCATCGGAAATTCAAGTAAAAAACTTAAATCTCTCTTATCTAAGCACAACATTAACATTGCTTATCGTACCGGTAATAATTTAGGAAATCATATAAAAAATAATAAATCCAAAGTTCATAAAGATAATAAATCGGGAGTTTATAAAATTAATTGTGGCGATTGTGATAAGTTTTACATTGGTAGAACTTTCAGAAGTTTTCAAACTAGAATTTCAGAACACAAACGTAGCTTTGTTAATCAGAAGTCGGATTCACATTATGCAAACCATTTAATCCAAGAAAATCACACATTCAATTTCGATTTTAAAATATTAAATACTGAAAGTAAAGGAATTAAACTTAATTTTTTTAGAATCATTACAGATAAATAAATACAAGCATTCCGGTCTCCTATTGAATAGCCAAATCGATCATACTTCAAGCCCCCTTCTTAATCTTTTCAAAATTACCGAACTACCTGACTAGCAGTTCAGAATTGGTTTTTCCTTTTCTAATAATTATTTGTAACCATCTTTGTATTTACCCCTTCTACATAATTTGTCATTTCTTGTTTTCGATATAACAGAAAATCATAGTTAGTTTGCCATTAGCATCTGAAGAAGGTGAAGTTCCACCGAAACGTGCGTCATGCGTTATTTCTTATAATAAAAGTGTAAATTGTTATTTTTAACCACTGTTTTAATATGTTTATTAATTTACACCAAGTATCGGCCCAATCAATCCAAAAAAAAAAAGCAAAAATTTATACCGCTAAAAGATATTTTCCTAACATCTCCTTCATCTACATACAAATCTTCAACCCTCTACTTAATTTGGCGGGGTTTCAGGGGTGCAAAAATCCAGGTACTTAGATTGAGTTGATATTCGGGAAGTGACTTTTGGCAGTACCTATATACTTCTTTCTCTGACAGCCACCTTTTTATGATGAGATTTCGTGCTTTTTTGACGTTTTTGAGGTTTTGTCCACCTCCACAGCTCCTCCAGATTGAGCCAAATGGTTGAAATTTCGTACGAGGTGTTGATTTTAGCGATGTGCCCTTTGATTGGTTTTTTTTTTGGCATTTTGATGATGCAAGTGAAGCAGCAATATTCTTGCTTGATGAAAATGCTGAAAACTTGAAAAATGGCAATCTTCAGTGAATCTACCCATTATTTAACAGTGCAGATTCGAAAATTTCACCTAACCTCAAATCATTTGTAGATAGATAGAATTACAGTAATGTTTCTCGATTCCTGCGTCTAGTCCGCCTTATTTAATCTTACAGACTGTTTCATCGAACAGAAGAACCAAACGCGAGGAATTTCACCGGCGATATTCGAAGGTTACGGTAGAAAAATATGTGGAATATCGTTCGTATTTCACACACAGATCTGGGTCAGAGAAGTGTGTCGCGAATTGATCGCGACCTGAACCACTTGGCGTTGTTTATGCGCAACGTTTGCCCGATTACGACATCCTGTACCGTTTTTTCTTTCTTCGCAATAAGGCAAACTCGACTGCACCGTTTCGCAAATCGAAAATCCGCCGCAATTTCGCGAGTTGTCGTCATGCGACCGTTATCGGAAGGACGAGCTGGCTGCGACAAGGAGATAATCCGTGAAGTCTTTTCTGAAGAATGCGGACATGAAATAATCGGTTACGTTCTCACTTCGCGAAAGAGTTGATCATCTATCCTGTTTTCTCATTCCGATTTCTTGAGCTGATGTTTTTTGGGAAATCAAATTTTCGAAATGTGAAAACTCTCGATAGTATGAGGTAGGTATGTAGCGCCGTCTTCATACACATTAGGTAATGTTCACAAAATGACTTAATAAAACATTATGCACAAAAAAAAGATAACGGTGTCATGGGACACCAAGTAAGAACGAAGTTTCTTCGGATAATATAGCAGCAACACAGCGAGGCGGAGTGGGATCAGGAAGAGAAGGGATGAGAAGACGGAAAAGGAGAAATGTATTATACAATATTCGCTTGTGTGTCCGTTATATGTTTTCGTTACAATTTTAGTCTCACATATTTGTCAGTTTGGTCGTGCAGCAAAATCCTCCAAAGTAAGGAACTTCGTTCCAAAAACTTCACTTTACTATATTTCTCATCACAAAATAATTGAGAATATTATTTACTGCTATTGCAATTTCGGTCAATAGACCACCATCGGGCAGATTGCAACATTCAATTACTGTTATTGTTATTATATGTTATATGCATAACTGCTTCCAGAAGTCTCCATAATTTCTTCAACTTCTGCTACCATCTCTTCATATTTACCTTGATTTTTCTATGGGGGATTCTCATAAGCTTTTCTAAAGGTGCAACAACAGCACCATCCCACACTGAAAGATCTTTAGAAACAGTTGCTCGCTCTTCAAATCCTGAATTTACTTTATATCCTCCATGGGATGAAACTCTCAATAAAGCTTGGGTGCTGAAGCACACAATATCTTGCTGTTCAAGAGTCATTGCAGTATGTGTTCTTAGACTTACACCTTCACAGGCATCTGTAATATCTGCTGAACCAGGTAAAATGAGACCAGCTGATAATAACTGAAGAACTCTCCTCCTGAAGGTAATGCTTGGCTACTATGATTATGCATTATTGCCAAATGTGCCAATAGATCCAGCATCCATGGAGTAAGAGCTTGAAATCCACCAAAACGATTTCTCAAATCTCTCAATAGCCTTTTCAATACTTCACACTTAATAAAAAACACGATACCTACGATACCACCTGCTGGAGAGCTTTGTACCTAATAGACTTGATAAATACAGAAATGGTTAATCCATTTATTCCATAACCGTGAAGGAAGCATGTAGGAAACCTGGTCAAACGGACGTTGACAATTGGTCATTTTGGTCGAGTTTTGAGTGAGTAAGAGATATTGTAGGTGGAATAAATGAGCGGTAGGTCACTTCGTCAGGAATGAGTAGAATCGTGCAACTACACCAAGATGTGCGCAACTATGTAAGGGATGTGTGCAACTATGTAAGGGATGTGTACCTTAAACCAAAACTCGTGATTGAATGTCGAGAATGACGCTACATATCCAGGATGATCACCAGGATCTTTTTTTGTCATTTATAACTAAGTTGTATGAAAAAAAAAACAGATATGAAGAGAACAAACTTTGTTATTGTTTATTTCGAAATTAAATATTCTTCTGATCAAAATATACTGATCTATAAGCATAGATGAAAGTTCCCATATCAGTATCTGCTCGAGCATCTATTTCAGTGATTAAATCGATATCAAAATTGTGTTTAAAAAAAGTACACGAACTTGATATTCCGAATTGGCATTAACCTCTTTGAAAAATATGAAAATTACGTTTTTGGTAGTAATTTACACGGCGAATCTTCGGTTACACATACCACAGGATGTTCGTAATTGAAAGCAACCTATGAATGAAAACGATTGCGTTTTCAACAATCAGAGAAGGAAATCCAAAGTTAAGTACTTACTATCTAACACAAACAGTTATAATTGCTACGATGTGGGTCACACGGGCGTGTATTCTCTCGACAAGTAGTCGAATGAATGTAGCTGTAAAGTTTTTCGAACGTTCACGCTTGATGAGTTCGCCTTTGAGTTTGTTTGCGGATGTTTCAGATAATCAGAAACATTTTTGGTGTCTCATGATAGTTTTAGGAAACTCTATCCGCGTATGAATAGAAAAATACAACATGAATTGCCCAAATTGCAATGAAAAATTCTCTTTAAAAACACGAAATTACTATCGAAACTTTGCAACATTGTTGAAATTGTACGAGGGCGAATAAAAATTAACAGGACTGATTTTGATTACATTTCGAACATTAAGGTAATACTTAGCTCAAACCGAACAAATTTTCTGCAAGGTTGGAGCAGTAGTAATTTTTTTGAAGATACCCCTTGAGCAATTTGCCATATACGAGGGTGAAGGAAAATAAATAAGACTTATTTTTGTTAAAATTTTAACATTGAGGTAATAACTGAAAACGAACTCTTACTCTGAAAGGTTAGAGCAGGCATACTTCTTGAAGGGCCAATTTTCACTATATTTGAAATTGTACGATGCTGAAGTGAAATAAACAGGACTGATTTCAATTAAAATCTGATTGTTCGAGTAATTGCTGAAAACGAACAATTAATTCTGAAAGGTTTGATCAGTCATATTTTTTTATAGGGTATGCACTTTCATCAATTTGCAGTTTTTTTGAATTGCACCAGAGTAAATCAAAACGAACATGACTGATTTTAATTGAAATTCGGATATTAAAGTTTCGATGGAAACAAACGCTTATTCTGAAAGAAGATACAAAAAAAATTAAAAACTTCTTCTCTTGGTAAGGCCAAGTATGTATTTTCCAACACTCGTATTATTGTAGAAACGTGAAAACATTATTTACCTTTAAAATATATTTTTGAGATGTACTGTCAACATAATACAATCAAATCGATTATCGAATGTATAAATCATAACCTATGATATTATTCCGTACGGAACTCAGTAAAACATAAATAGCAGTATAATTCCACATTTTCGATGTAAAATATATACGAGTGGAGCATGCAGAAAAAATTTAATATCAAACAATTCAAGGATAATAATAATTAGTTATTATAAGACGAACGTTTCTATTCCTCGAGTAACAACATAATTTATTTTCATATTAATTTGTGGTTGGTTTATCGGCTCAAGAGCGTATAAAATGAAGAATTAAAAACAAAATGTGGAAGAATTACTGATATTTTGTGAATAATTCAAGGTAATCAATATAAAACGAACTGAAATAAAATTTTCAAGTATCTGTTGAGTATATAATAAGATGTATTGAACTATAATGGTGACAAATAAAAGATGGTTACAAGATTCACGATAATTTGAACAAAACATAAACCGAGTGATGATAAAATGTATGAATTACAAAATTTTAATCAAGCCAACATACTCGAAAAAAGTAGACCCGCTTTGAATAATATATGGCAAACACAGTGGAAACAAGATTTATAGAAAAAAAATCAAGCAAAAAAGATTCTGAAGAATTAATTGTGTTGTTTTTTTTTTTAATAAATAGATATATGAATGTCAACATGAACTCAATCAACAACGTACCAAATTTAATCCATTTAAATCAATTTGCAGAAGAAGTGGAGGTTAGCAAATTTCAAAAAACCATAGGAAAAACAAGAAACATCTACGTAAAAAGTTGGAGAAATTCACTCAAATTTTGATAGTTTTGTTATTCCCCGAAAACAACACCAGACACCAAATTTCAGCTCATTGGGTTTTTTTTTAATAACTGAGATTGAATTCTCGCACATCACTTGGTGAAACATCATAAAGAATAAAGTATAAACTTTAAAATAAAAAACACTTGGCTTATGTTTCACAATATAACAAATATTTAGATACTGTATTTAGCAGTAACGAAAAGTCGACATGTTTCGAGTTATGAACTCATTATCAAGACTGACTACAGGAGAGTATTACATCGTATTTTATAAAACAGACAAAAGCAAAGGTGATACCTGAAAATCAATTTGTTCGTTTACAAGGGGTAATTGACTATTATGGGCGGAACTTATTTCGAGAATTTCAAGAAGGTCAAGGCGCTTTCCTTTGTTACCTGAATGTAACAATTTGGTTTTGTTGAAATCCAGGAAGTGATTGAATTTTATACAATGCTCAGAGAAGCCAGTGGTATTTTTGTTTTGTAAAATTGACTTTTTATGTTCTTCAACACGAATATTTATATTCCTTCCTGTCTGTCCAATATAGAAATTAGGACATTCGTCGCAAAATATTTTATAAATATAATTAGGCACATAAATTATGTGCCTAATTTGAGTAGCAAAATTTGTAACAGACTATCGAAACATAACGTTAAAACAATTTGTACAAATAAAAGAAACTTGAAGTCATTCTTGGTCAATAAAAAACAAAAATCTAACATCAGAGAAAACAGTGGTGTTTATAAAATATTTTGCGACGAATGTCCTGCTTTCTATATTGGACAGACAGGAAGGAATATAAATATTCGTGTTGAAGAACATAAAAAGTCAATTTTACAAAAAAAAATACCACTGGCTTCTCTGAGCATTGTATAAAATTCAATCACTTCCTGGATTTCAACAAAACCAAATTGTTATATTCAGGTAACAAAGGAAAGCGCCTTGACCTTCTTGAAATTCTCGAAATAAGTTCCGCCCATAATAGTCAATTACCCCTTGTAAACGAACAAATTGATTTTCAGGTATCACCTTTGCTTTTGCCTGTTTTATAAATTAGGATGTAATAACTCTCCTGTAGTCAGTCTTGATAATGAGTTCATAACTCGAAACATGTCGACTTTTCGTTACTGCTAAATACAGTATCTAAATATTTTTTATATTGTGAAACATAAGCCAAGTGTTTTTTTTTTATTTTAAAGTTTATGCTTTATTCATTGGGTTTGATTGGAGCCGCTAGAAATGGCAATATGTACCGGAAAAAATGCATGAATGAAAACACAAATATCTAAAAATTAACCCAAATTTTGATAGGTTCGTTCTGTCTCGAACACTTTCCCAGATACAAAATTCATTTGGTTTGATGGGAGCCGCTGGAAATGCCAATATGTACCGGATGAATATATATATATATATATATATATATATATATATATATATATATATATATATATATATATATATATATATATATATATATATATATATATATATATATATATATATATATATATATATATATATATATATATATATATATATATATATATATATATATATATATATATATATATGTATATATATGTATATGTATATGTATATATATATATATATATATATATATATATATATTATTTTTGATTTTTCTTTGACCTAATATATATTTCTTCGTAATATGTTTTTGGTGTTAGGTCACATTAAATAATGTAATTTAGTTGTCATGCAAATGGTTGTGTATTGACATTTCGACCATTTTATGGCCTTTTTCAAAATCTATAAACCTCTACGTAGATAATCAACAAACTGAAATGAAAACAATAGAGAACAAAACATTTTTACTCCACATATTATCACAGTCAAAGGTGTTGCTAGGTCAGTTATTTCTGAACGTATAGCTCTTTGACTGTGATAATATGTGTAGTAAAAATGTTTTATTCTTTATTGTTTTCATTTTAGTTTGTTGATTATCTACGTTATGGTTTATAGATTTTGAAAAAGACCATAAAATAGCCGAAACGTCAATACACAACCATTTGCATGACAACTAAATTGCATTATTTAATGTGACCTAACACCAAGAACATATTACGGAAAAAAAAAAAAATATATATATATATAGGTATATATATATATATATATATATATAATATATATATAAATATATATATATATATATATATATATATATATATATATATATATATATATATATATATATATATATATATATATATATATATATATATATATATATATATATATATATATATATATATCAGACATCGAACAAATTTTGAAAATCATTGTCTAGAAGAAAACGGAAAAAAAACTACTCATCTGACTGTTGACTGTCGATATAGTACAATAGTCGATTTTTTTCGGGGAAGACACGACTAAAAACGGGGCTCGTAAAAGTAACATAAACAAATTGTTATCACTTAAGCCGAGGTATAATACACAATAAATATATAATCCTTTAAAACGCAACAGTAAACGCGAGAAACAGTTACCAAATCCGCGAATTTCACAGAAGTAGGACAAACTTACAATAGCCGATTGAACAAATGGAACATAGCGGCACTTGGTGGATAAGAGAAAGAGTGAAGGTCTCTTTACATAACGCAATGTTGGACAAAGAGACGCTACCTCACAGCTTCTTATAGTGAAAGTAGAATATGCTGCACATCTATGCTAAAACATCCACATAAATCTTTCTTTTTTTTTTTAAATGTCATGTTGATAGAAAATAATTGAACCATTGGAAACCGAGCAGTACCATGGCTATTTGGATTTAATCTGCTCAATGGTTTCATTTTATTTTGAAGAATGATAAAATCTACTTGATAAATGCAGATAATATATATATATATATATATATATATATATATATATATATATATATATATATATATATATATATATATATATATATATATATATATATATATATATATGTTATATCGAGTAAGCAGAGCCGTAGCCAGCACTGCTTTCTAGAGGGGGCTAAACAAATTCTTGAAGGGGCTTGTTTTTTTACATAGTATTAAAATGAATAAACGTGAAAAAAAATAAGAATATACAGCTTTTTCTGTCTTTTTACCGAGAAAGGTATAGTGGAAAACGAATATTCATTAAAAAACATTTTGAAACAATTAAAACAATTTATTCTAATAAAAAATAATGAATAAAAAATCTCTCATAGAAAACTCTGAATAAATAAAACAAATAGAAATAAAAAATATTTTACAATAATTAAAAGGTATTTTTATCATTAAGTAAATATAAACAAATATCTGGTATCTTTTCTAGAGGGGGCTCAAATAATTCCAGAGGGTGCTCAGCCCCCTCTGCTGCCCCCTTGGCTACGGCCATGCAAGTAGGTATATGGAAAATTTAGAGAATAAAAATCAGAAATAAACGGAATTCGGAAATAAATTACTGGAACCGATAACACAAATAGAAATCAATACGCGTATCTGAAAAAACATGAGGTTCTAAAAATTTCAACAATAGGTACACTGGAAACATAAATTGCAAGGTCAAACCTCGCCTTCCTCAGATATAAATACATATAAATGGAAGATACGAATAAATGCCTTCAGCATATAGCGTTCGAATTAGTTGGGGAGTGTGTTATCAATTTAATTTCAATTAAATTTACACGATACAAATACTTCAAAAATTTCAGTTAGATAAGTTAGTGAACATAATGGAATCCAAGTATATTGTTTCAAAATTGAAGCCAAGGGTTTTACATGACGGCTGCTTCTTTGAACTTTATAAATAAATACATATTCCAAGGAGATCTGCGATTTATTACATTTTGTTAGCCACTCAAGAGACACGCATTTTTTGCATATATACGGTAATCAGAAACCATTAGAGTATTAGCAGAAAAAAGTCAATGCGAATAAATCACGTCAAAGTCGCTTGGGTGAAGTAACATTGGTATCACTTTTAATCAATCAATTTATGTATAATTATGCATATTTCGATGAATCAATGATCAAGTTCCCGGAAGATAAATCGACATTAACGTATTCAACAATAACCAATAAATCTCCTGTCTCCTAATAGTCCTGGAAATTATTAATTTTATCAATTTTCCTTCAATCGCCACCTAGCACGGTATAAAATAAAAATGATTTTCTGTATCGGAATATCCCGGTGCTTATTGCTTATTTCATCTTTTGAACAGATTCGATTATCACATTTATTTTGTGAGTTTTCACGTCCGTTTCGATTTTAACTTACCTATTCGATAACGCGGAGGCACGTTTAGTCTTTCTAGGAGATTTCAAACCGCATTTTATAGATAAATTCAAAATCAGAAGCGGGACTCTGTGTCCTATAGAATTCTATTAATCGCCTTCTTTCTATACCACTGGAAAAAAAGGAAACACACGTGTTTCATTCCTCCCTGAAGTATGTGTCAGGGAGGCGGGCAGTTTGAGTTTGGGATTAACTCCTTCAGCCAGTTCAGAGGATACACTTGTATGTACAAGTGCATTAATGATAGGTGAGACGGGATATTTATGGAACATAGGAAGTGTGGGTAGGGTTCAGAGGATTAATACTGGCCCAGCATTCACCTTATAAGTTTGCAAGCAGTGACTTACATTACCATGAGGAAACCTCTGAGAAAAACTCATGGCAGACCAGTCGGCCCGGGGTTTGAACCCGAGACCTCCCAAATGCTAGCCAGCGTACCTAACGTACTCAACTAACTAGCTTGGTATACCACTGGTACTCCGTGCGCACGTAATATAGCTTTCTATCGACGAAAGCGATCGACTTCTGGCGAGGTGTATAGACGTGTCGTATTCTATTTTGGCAACAAATTAGCCTGTCCAGTGTCCAACAGTATCGTTGTTCTGTCATTTTTGAGTTTGTTTTGCTTATCTATTATAAATGATTGTTAGTAAAGTGGTAAATAATTATTAAAAATTATAAATATGCACATTTGACAATTATTGCTGGATGTGTATGACGAAAAGCCACAATTAATAACCAATAAGTTCAGTAGAGTAGCGGGAAAAGACAAGGGAAATAAACTGTGGCAAACGGTTCCTCAAAAACTAAACAGTTCAAGTTTTGGTAAAAAATCGGTAGAAGGATAGAGAAAAAAGAGTAATACTGTTGTATTATTACCCAGATCACACGAAAATATTTATATTATTTTATATTTTACTTATGGGGAACTTTGTAAGTTGTACCAAATAAATACCTTTTATCATCAGCTATGGAATAAACTTTTATTATATTGTTTTTAAATTATAAATAAAAATAATGTATGTCTGAAATACTGATAAAATTAATAACTAGTGAAAGATATGTTTGATCGTCGCATATTTATATAAAAGTTGTTGAGTGGCGACGATAGCTATTTATTAAACTATAGAGCTAGCTGAGTAATATAAACTAATTGTAATGATTACCAAAATAATAAACAAAATTTTTTTTTGTCGGATTTAGAGAAAAGACTGCTAACAATTAGGGGAAAAATTCTGTTGCAGGACACGAGACTGTACATGGAAATTGATGTTTTTTTTAGACGAGACAGCGAGACATTTGTCAATTATTATTATGAAAATTAAAGTTATGAAGTTGTTTGAACTCGCCTTTAGTCGTAATTTGAAGCAAAGAAATCAACAAAATCACAAAAATAGAAATGACACACATAAAATTGACGTTTATCAAATAAAAATATCAGTATTGCCACTTTTAAAATAACAAATTAATCTACAAATTCCGGAAATACCCGAAGAGAAGGCGATTGTAACACAGAGTGCCGTCAAACGCGATTATCGCTTTCTACAGTAGAATTCTATTATAGACAGCGACAGGTAGAATACTATAGTGCACGGAGTCCCACTGCAGAACCTCCTATTAGAGACTAAATAAATATTTGTTGAAAACCGGTAAACGAAGACTCTGATAATAAAACTGAAATCACTCCGCACTAGAAAATAAAATGCGATAAGAATCGCCATTGTTACCATCAACACACGAAAATTGTGAAAGGCAGACAGAATAGGTGATATGGTTCTGTTATAAAAGAAAAACCTGCATGAAAATTGAAATTATATATATATATATATATATTATATATATATATATATATATACATATAATATATATATATATATATATATATATATATATTTATATATATATATATATATATATATATATATATATATATACATTGACTGAGTTGAGGAAAAATATATATGTAAACTTTTGAGGTTGCAGTCAGCAAGCATTGTTGGGCAAGAATGAAGAATACTCTTTGTCATATGGTCTAGCTTTCGGAAATGGTTATTAAGTTTTTCAAGACATCTATAATAAAAGAACGAGTCTGAATACGCATTTACAAACAGGTTAAAATTACTTACTAACATGGGGTTATGTAAAATTTTGAAAGCGTAAATAAATTCTGACTGCAACCTCAAAAGTTGACATATATATATATATATATATATATATATATATATATATATATATATATATATATATATATATATATATATATATATATATATATATATATATATATATATATATATAATTATATATGAGTACCTTGGTTTCAAAACCGGCCATCTCCAAAATTGTAAATTTTTCAGGAGAGCCAAAAAACTATATCTCGTTCCCTTGAAACATTTATGAGCTAAAAACTATTTTGAATGGTTACTTGTGGATTACACTGGGGGATAATATAAGCGAAAATGAAATATTTGTCTTAGGTTATACACAGTTTCAAATAGTTATTTGGATTTGGCCGGTTTTGAACCCAAGCACCCGTTAAAAAATTTTCTTTCGGGATTTTAGTCTCAAAATTATTTTTTATAAATTTATGCAATATGCAAGCATGCAAAATAAACTTAAACTTTATTCTAATGAATTGTAACAAAAATTACATTCGTATAACAATCATCAACGTCTGAAATGCCCAGAAAACAAAAGGAAAAACAGGAAAATTTAAATTCTCAATGAAATTTCTTCAGGTGTTTCTTCACACAATCTACCTTCTTCCTCTTCCTCGGTTTCAGAGGGACGATGGTTGTTTATTATATCTTTGTAAAATTTCAGCATGTCTATTTGCTGCCAGTTTTCACCATAATATTTCTTAAGAAGATTTCCAACGTCTCGAATTTTAAGTATACTAAGAGCCTTTCCAGCTGCAATCTGCATAGGATTAGCAGCCATCCCAACGTTTTTGCCCTTTTTACACAATCCAGCTTTGATCTATACGCAAATTCCCCTTGAATAAGGACATTATCTCGTTTTTTATGACAGAATGCTCGACTTCTGGCGGGCAATGGATTTGGACGCTTTTGATGCACAAGCATCGTTGGAGGTGGCCAGTTTTGATGCAAACATTAAACTTCAGAAGCGTTTCTAAATGGGAGATGGCCGTATTTGACGCGGATGACAGATGAAAAAATATGCGCTTGCGCTTTAAGAACCAATATTATGCAAAAAGCCGCAACTGAAAAAAATTGGAGGTGGCCGGTTTTGAAACCAAGGTACTCATATATAAAATATATACACCCCAAATTTCCATTTATACTTAGAAGCGGTGAATCTTAGAAACATAAAGATAGTCTATGAAAAATCGATTTGAACAATTATTTATGTGTTTCGACAAGTTTGGGGCCTCATCGGTATTGCCTTATAAATAAATTCTGTAATCATGCAGATAACTCCATTTTGAACCTTCCACATAAAAATTATAAATATACAAAAAAAACTAATAACTGCTATAGCCAGCTCACCTGGAGTTAATGTTGATTTTTTTAAATAAGTTTCCCGAAGTTTTGATCTCTTTTATTCGAACGTGTAGCAAATTTTAATTCCTATTTATAAATGTTATGTAACATGCATATCTGTTAATTCCAACAACACTTGATAATAAATGGTAACTTTTTACTCAGGAAATCTACTTCACTTTTCAAACCAGTGTGTCAAATTTCTTGAAGAAAAAACATCAATTCAGTCACCGTGTTTCATCTGAAAATACCTATAACTTTTTTTTCCTTTGTGAAACAGGGTAAAAATTAAGTTGAAAATTTTTCTTTTGTTTTTCTTTCAATATAAAAATCGGCATCATAAAAAAAAAGATATGTCGGGTTTGAAATATCAGAACTAGTATTAATAGGTTGGCTAATGTGTTCATACAAGGCCATAAATATGACTTTAAAAAAAAACCTATAATCATTAGCTGTCGTAATAAAATACTAATATATTTTTCATTTATATATCTAATGATTGAAAAAGAACGAAACAAATAATTCTGTAGATTCGACATACTTATCATGAATGATGGTTTGTATGTTCTATAATTTTCAACCGACAAGAAGAAACATATGTGGAAATGAGTAAAATTTATTTTATTCATCAACAGAATCCCACCAGTTCACATTAAGTGTTCTGCGTCAGGTGACCAATCTGGAATGCCACCCGAACGTGATCTTCGCCACTCTAGGCATTCCAAAATGTCTTCCTCAGCGAATGTATTGAGACATCATATTGTTTCTCTTCTATAAATGGCAACTGGAACAGGATCTTATCAAAGCATTAAGTTAAGCGGTAAAATGTCCGCCCTTGTACGTTATCAATCGCTCTCGCTATAGATTTCTTCAATCGATAAAAAGGAACTTGAAGATTTGAAAGTAATAGCTTCGACTAGAACTAGCGAAATTCGCGATATTTGGTAACGTTTAATCATTCGATATAGCCTTGACATACTTTGAAATATGTCAAAGTCAGTCGCGTCGTTAGTAATCTAATCAGCTTTTTGCGCAAATAGTTTCTGTTTCTCTAGCACGAACCCTGTCCTTAACAGAAAAATATCGAATATGTTTCGCACCTTGGTCGTCTTCTGGTGAATGTGACATTGCCAAAAATGTCGGATGAGTAGACAATGGCGGGCTACACACTGACGTCGATGTCTTGATACATCGACGTGCAAAAACGTGCAACCAATAACGTGCAACCTGATTGCTTACACACGTACGTACAAAACTATAGTTTCGTCCAGTCTGCCAATCTGTTTGGCAATATATCTGAGGAAAGGCCCCTACATACGGGCTCCGATGTCTTGATACATCAACGTGCATCCAAGAACGTACAATCAATAACGTTAAATCGCATCCACACGTTCGCACCTGTACGTGTTCGTTGGTATGCGCATCCAAAAATTCAAGCGATTCAGAAAACATCATCCGCGGGTTGTGCATTCAAAAACTTGGGTATTTTTGCATCCACATTAAAGTTGCACACTTGGATGCACATTGATGTATCAAGACATTAATGCCCGTGTTAAGGGGCCTAAAAGAAACATCGATCGTCATGTGGAAAATATTTTTCGAAAGATCGGTTGTATCTACTTTTTTTAGGAGAGATAGGAAAGGGATGACAGAAATTAGAGGAAATAGAGAAGATATAGAAGAGGAGAGGAAAGGGATAAAGAAAGCAGAGAGCGAGAGAGAAAACTTTCTTAATAATAGATGGAGGAAACATTTCCAACAAAAAATTACCCATCAGAAAAAAATTTATAAGCTACAGCAAAGAGTGTGATTTCATGAAAAACCCACTGTTATAAGCTACAGCAAAGAGTGTGATTTCATGAAAAAACCACTGTATGTAACACGTGAGATTCAGACTAAATCGTCATACGAATCATTTAATAATATTAAAAGTATAAAATAGAATATAATATTAGCTATTCCTTCCATTTGAAAAACGGAAAATTTAATGATATATATATATATATATATATATATATATATATATATATATATATATATATATATATATATATATATATATATATATATATATATATATATATATATATATATATATATATATATATATATATATATATATATATATATATATATATATATATATATATATATATATTTCCAATGAAAAATAATTCCAACATATGAACAACATATGAATTAGAAGTTTCACAGTTTTCTAGTTAAAACAAATTGTATTTCCCTCGAAGTTCATATTATCGTTAGTTTAAGAGATGAAGAAGGAAAACCTTGTCTACTTCAAAAAATATATCCAATGAAACGATGCCAGTACGACATTTATTCCTAAATAAAAAAATTTTATATCATTAGGAAATTAGACTGGAGAATAGGTATAATAGCACAATAATTATTGCACTATTGTAATATTGTAAATTTGAAACATGCTTCCTGAATTCACCCTTGTGACAGTATTTTCTAACTGACGTTCATCCCCCGCCAATAGTGTATTACAAAGTTCATATATAGATCTACCATTTCGCAAATTTCTATTGCTAAACGACCATCTGAATTCCAAGGAAATGTCTATATCGATAGAAACACTTCAAAATAAAACCCAAGACTAAATTACCTGTTGAACAATCTTGTCATCCTCTAATGAAAAGGTCCATAGACCTTCATATTATCGAAACGAATAATAATTGAATAAAATTAAATGGGCCATTGGTTCCCCACAAGAGGTCCGCAGACCCCCGGGGGTCCGCCAACGATGACTCAGGTGTCCTCGAGCTGTCATAGAAAAATTTTTCATCAAAAATTTGACTTTGCTTACAGTTACTTACAGTTACAGTCAAGCTTACAGTTTGTAGTCAAGCGTAAATCAGTGTTATCTGACTTCATAGTCAAAGTTTCTAGCATGGAGCCCAACATTCTGACCTAATGCTTATAAAGGACCGTTTCAACTCCACACTATAATTAAAAATCAGTGAATCCTTAAGTGCGAGAAGAAACAGAATGATTTTAATGTAAAGAAATTATATTAATGTAGAAATAAATCTCAATTTGTAACAATGATTTGTTTTGTATTATTTCCATCCATGTAACCGACGGGTTGAGATTAGTTTGCATTGGACTAGCATAACAAAACCTAAAGTATATTTACATTCGTTCAATTTTATATATATATATATATATATATATATATATATATATATATATATATATATATATATATATATGAGTCATTCTACGATAAGAGCTCTCAAGTACATAGAGGATGCGGCCAAGGAAAAAAGTTGGAGTTTTTTGATTTAAATATAGGCAGGGTAAAAACATCAAAATTTTTTTGGTCAAAGGAAAGATTTGATGTGATAAAACTATTATTAAAATTAACTTTTATGAAACATTGTACTTAACTATATCTGTAAACAACTGTTATCTACTGAACAAATGTGCAATTGACCATATTTTCCACAAAAATTTTTTTTTCCCTATTCCGCTTTCATGAATGGATATGCATATCATTACACATTTTCAATAAATATTTTAATACTCGTACATACATATCTAAGAGAGTTGGAACTTTTTTTACTACCTATTAAATAATTTTTCGAATTGAACACGTGCAATGTAATATTCATTACGGTTGTCCAATACAATTTACATACTTTTTACATACAAATCCATTATCATCGCAATATAATCACGGACAAATTATATACAGTGCTAGCTCCAACCAAAATATCGTTAGCTTAAGTTAGATAACCTTCGGGTCTTGGGTTCACTCGGAAATTTTTTCGTTCATGTTATCGAGCTCATCGATTATGATTATCAAGACGAACTGACGAATGTTCGTTTCATAAATGGTGAGTTTTCTGATAGCCAAACGAAAAAAAAAGACCAGAGAAGTGTCGTGGGACACACGGTTGAAACGATATTCTTTTCAACTGTTTGAAACTCTCGAGAAAGTCGCCAACTTTTGTTTCCATTGTGTTTACTCTCTCTCTTTCCCTCCCCCTCCCCCTCTATATATAGTATATATATATATATATATATATATATATATCTTTTTTTTCATTCTGATTATTCATAAAAAACTATAAACGAAAAAAAAAGACCAGAGAAGTGCCGTGGGACACACGGTTGAAACGATATTCTTTTCAGCTGTTTGAAACTCTCGAGAAAGTCGCCAACTTTTGTTTCCATTGTGTTTACTCTCTCTCTTTCCCTCCCCCTCCCTCTCTATATATAGTATATATATATATATATATATATATATATATATATATATATATATATATATATATATATCTTTTTTTTCATTCCGATTATTTATAAAAAACTATAATAAATAACTTCAATACAAAATTACCAAGGATAATTATACTTGTACGAAGAAATATTAAATAGTTTTTAATATTTAATAATCACATATCGTATTTATCCGTCTCTGAAACTAAAGATGCCGTCCGCGTTAAAAAGAATGCCCTTCAAAACACATTCGCAGCCGACCTTGACTGTGCTGCTCTCACATTGAGAGTGTTACTCCTACATTTTGCTTTCCCATTAGCTTCAGCCTAGCTTTAATTCGCGAAGTTTCTGTATCTGGATTGTAACGTAGTATAAGGCACTTCGTTCCAAAATGCACACAACTCTCGGTCGCACAAATTTTCGGTGACAATCTAAATTAATTCTGGCTCAACAACTCATGTTTAACTCGTATTGTGTATTATTCAATTTGTTGCAAAATGACCTTGGATGAACCGGAATATACATATAACATTATATAGATACATAACGATATATATGCATTGAATATCAAAATATTTATGGATATTACAATCACAATCTGCATAAAAATGGCAACTAGGCCGATAAAGAGGCATTTGAATAAAATTTCAGATTGAAACCTAATATGGCAACACCGTTGATGACATTCCAACTCGGTGGGAATTACCCGATTGTTAAATCGATGATATTTCAAACTAGGGAAATTACCTGATGGAAAACTCCAAGACATTTATTATAAGAGCTGAATTCAGAACCTGCTGATATTCAAGCAGAATTAATCAAAATACATATTTGATGGTGATAATAATCACCATTATACAATGAATTCCAGTTCAAGGTGGCAATATTGCACACTCTGGACTGGAGTAGGTAACTGCGGGTGTAAAGTGAATATTATTTTTCAAACGCTTTCTGCTTCTTTCTCACTTTCACTTGTACTTTCACGATTCGCGTAATCCAGTTCCAGGTCGACTCTGATGATGGTTCGGAATTCAATAAGTGCGCTGCCAAAAACCTTTTTGTATTAAACTGAGTTAAATGAGTAGATTCTAGAAAATAAATTCCTGGACTTCATATGGATCTAAATTAAAAAATTGGCGATACAAACGTCGCGTCAATTTAAAAATGAAATTAAATCAAGTGTCAATAGAAGGAAGCTATGTTCAAAAAGTTTCAGCCACTGCAAAACTATGAATGTATATTATAATTTAATAACAAAATATAATTTAGATATATATATATATATATATATATATATATATATATATATATATATATATATATTGAGTACATTTTGGCATCTCCAGCTAACCAAATTGTCATCTCCAAACTGTGAAAGTGAGTGGTGGGGAACTACATAGAAAATTCTAGATGGTGAAGAGCTTAAAAACATAGGTTGTTGAAGGATGTTTGGTCCTCCAAAGAGAGTTAGAAGGTTAAAATTTTGTACGTGGATGATAGGGAAGTGCATTTTGGTGGTTTGGTGGTATAAACTTTTCTCTCTAATTGCATGTAGAGATTTCTTGTATTTTCATTTATAAGATTTTGCGCACCTTTGGGTTGAGGTTTGAGAAAAATGTTTCCTTCCACACCGCCGTTTTTATTGGGAGATTTCAAGTTTTTTCGTGATTTTTGAGCAGCTACACAGCTCCTCCATACTGAGTTGAAGGATTGAATTTTCATACGTGGATTCAGTGATTTTCACCATTTTTATTTAACGCTGCCATTTAAATGTAGAGATTCAATGTTTTTTCATGGGTTTCAAGGTTTTACTCACCGCCACTGCCACTCCAAATCGACTTGGGACGTCAAGGATTTTTAGGTAGAAAATAACGAAGATTAGGGAAAATACGATCTGAGAGACAAAACTCTACTACTCACGCGTTCTTCTATCTAAATGAAAGAAACGAAGAACTGAACATGTTTCGTTACATAATAGTGAATGGAGGAAAAACAATTGGTCTTCTACAATACCGTTGTCTACATTCGTATGTGCAAAATACAGTAGATTGGTACAATAAAAATTTGCGACAGACGCGATTTGAAATTCTTCAACTAGCTATTATAGTGAACGATGCTTGAATATTCAGTTGTTCACAATACAATTTACTCACAGAAGTTTAATAGTTTCATTATAAGAATAAGTTAATCGATGTATGTGATATGGCTGTCATTTTACGAAGAAAAGATTCTGATAGAAAACAGAGGGCTGCAATCCGATCCTAAGATAGTTTTCAATCATAGTCAATTACTTCCGACACACTTATGTACATCGGGATAATGGCAAGAACAAGGAACTAAAAGGAGACATTAATTACGCATCGATTGATACGAAAAATTGTTCACTGATCGATATGACTCAAATTATGCATATTGTGACACGAAAATTGCACATTATTCAGCCTTGTGTAAGAGCTCAATAACGTTCTAACCTCAATACCTTATTAGATAAATAGTAACACCTTGGCGTGTACGGTAAATTGAAATTACGGAATTGGAAGTGATTCAAATGTGAACATTTCCTGGTCGATTAGTCATTCTTTTCGACATTTTCAATCACCGACTTGTGGATAGTAGGTACTTAAGCGCCTTTTCTACCATTAAACCTCATAGTACAGGATCCCCCTGCTCGATTCTGCAGGTATCTGTTTTTTTGATACAACCAATTTTAAATGAATGTTAAGATAGTATGCAATAGATTAGGGGTAGGTTGCCTATAAAAAATTAGCCGCAATTACCTTTAATTAATTTTAGAATAATTAATTCGCTAATATAAATTGCAACTATATGTTTTTCAATGAATTCCACGTTATTTGAAAGATAATAATGTCACGAATTGAAAAAAAAAATGGTTGCCAGCTCTCAGTCAGCCGCATGTTCGGGTTGCCAGGTGTGAAGAAGTATATCAGTGTTAATTTTTTGCACTCACCTGGTTTTTCAAAATTTTAAATACAAAATTAAAGTTTCATATATACTAATTACAAAAATCCATGGTTGCCTGTTGGAAAATGGCCGCAAACAGAGGTTGCCATGATTTCAATGAACGATTCTCGCTCCAGGTAAGTGGAAGCGTAAGAGAGAAAAGTTGCACGCATTGTTATGTGATGCAAACAAAAGTATAATGTAGTGTAGTTGTAGTTCTAGTATTTTTTTACTTATTATTTATAAAACATAAATTTTAGTGCATGATGACGTTAAACAATAATTTCGATTTCAAAGTTTTTTTATTGAAAAAGTAAATATCAATTTTTTTTACAAATTATGCATTGAACATTATGGTTCTTCTAAATGCAAATCTTATAATTATATATATCTTCAATTTTTCTCATTCATTGTCTTTATCGGTGTCAATATCATCTGAATCAGAGCCATCATCTACTTCTATATATTCCTCTATGTCTTGTTGGTGCCCATCTGAAGTTAATTCTTTTGATGCTGACAAGATATCTTGTACACTCATTGGTGTTGGATCGTCAATGAACCACGTTGGTTTTAAATTACTAATCAATTACTGACCAACCGTAGTTTTCACTTTTCGTAAACGAGAGAAAGTGACGTGTTCATCTTTTTTAAGCGAGAAAATACGTATCCTATACGTAAACTGTCATTATGGAATAAGTGTCAAAGCTGTCATGATTTTTCCTTGTTTACAGCACATAACAATGCGTGCATCTTTTCTTTCTTACGCTTCCACTTACCTGGAGCGAGTTCATTGAAATCATGGCAACCTCTGTTTGCGGCCATTTTACAACTGGCAACCATGGATTTGAGTAATTAGTATATATGAAACTATAATTTTGTATTCAAAATTTTGAAAAAACAGGTGAGTGCATAAAATTAACACTGATATACTTCTTCACACCTGGCAACCCTAACGCTGCGGCTGACTGAGAGCTAGCAACCATTTTTTTTTCAATTCGTGACATTAATATCTTTCAAATGGCATGAAATTTATTGAAAAAACATATAGTTGCAATTTATATTAGCGAATTAATTTTACTAAAATTAATTAAAGGTAATTGCGGCTAATTTTTTATAGGCAACCTACCCCTAATCTATTGCATACTATCTTAACATTCATTTAAAATTGGTTATATCAAAAAAACAGATACCTGCAGAATCGAGCAGTGGGATCTTAGACTATCACATCTTTTATTAACTCCATCAATTTTTCAAGTGCTAAGAAAGGAACCTGCATACACCTCTCTCAAAAAAAAAATTACAATATGTTATAGCCCACACTTGAGCCTATTTCGTCAAAACAAAATTCTGTTAAGTGGCCTATGAATATGTAAAAAAACTGAAATCTATTTTATTTTAGACACGTACCTTTTCCAACTCCAGAGGATGTTCAACATTCCCTTTTTAGATAATATGAAATCTATTCTAACAACTGTGCAACATGTTGCCCAAAACATGAGAAAGTAAATAGGCACGCCAAAAATTCGGTTACTGTATTCCTATAGAAAATACCTTAAGCCTTAAGGCCATACAATAGAAATGTTCCGTATTGGGCCTTTAGAAATGCGATAAAACATTACACTTCGAATCGTTAATATATTCTTCGCATTCCTACAGTTTCTTTACGATCCACGTGAAAACGGTCGTTTCGGTTCATTTGTTGTAAGTAGTACATAAAATTGGCAAAATTGAGTTTCAGCTATTTTATAAGACTTTCGTGTTGCCCAACTCGGCAACTACGCATATGACTGCGACTTTCTTTATGAAACAACTCGACAACAATGCAGCTGATTGTTGGAATGCGGCCTGGATACCTGCAATGCCATTGTATCTTTAATAAAGTTTCCATATTTTAAGTAACTTCATTTTTCCGTCAGGGATGCATTTTATGAAGTTCATCAAACAACAGATTTTGTCCAATAATACCTGGAAGCTCTACACACTAGGCTTATTGGCCAGTGGATTAACTTAAAAAATAGACATATTGGGCATCGGTATGAACCATTATAAGTATGATTTACATCCAACAGTTTTTACCAAGCTAGTGAGTCGAGTACTTAGTGTACGCTGGCTAGTATTTGGGAGGTCTCGGGTTCAAACCCCGGGGCCGACTGGTCTGCCATGAGTTTTTTTCAGAGGTTTCCTCATGGTAATGTAAGTCACTGCTTGCAAACTTATAAGGCGAATGCAGGGCCAGTTTTAATCCTCTGAACCCTACCCACACTTCCTATGTTCCATAAATATCCCGTCTCACCTATCCTTGATGCACTTGTACATATAAGTGTATCCTCTGATCTGGCTGAAGGAGTTAATCCCAAACTCAAGCTGCCCGCCTCCCTGACACATACTTCAGGGAGGAATGAAACACGTGTGTTTCCTTCCAACACAATATATTTAGGAATTGAGTTCGAACTACTACCTCATCTGGAGATATTGAATGAATCCATTTTACTATTCATGCCAAGATGAAGTAGTACTTCCAAACGTATGTCAAGTGTTAATTCTCAAATACTGTGTGAAAATTAATTACCGGTGCTTTTATTATGGACATTAATTTGTATCAAGTATCGGCCTCATCAATTTCTATGTTCAACTACACTATTTACCAACAAAATCATCATCTTGTAAGCTCATACGGTTATGCTTAAACTCTGCCACCCGATATTTTGGTACTGTGAACCATGGAGCACACTTCCCATAGCAGACTCTATTTCGACCTATTGGTTTTTCTAACACCTTTCAAAAAAAAATGACCAATTATTTTCTCCATACATATAAATTCACTGAGAAAGTCCACAAATAATTATCGATTATTTGACAATCTAGCGCCTTCAACTACTTTTCACTACAGAAATTTGTCAAGACACTCATACTTCAGATCGGATACTCTCGGGACTACCCCGTAACTATCATACAGTGTTGATATTCAACAATGCATCTGAATCAGAACTGAATAACTACGGCAAGGCGACGTTGACTATTTTCACGAATTTAAGAACGGCAGGTAAGGGATAAAAAGAAATTTGAAACCCGAATACAGGTAACCGAACTTGATAATAAAGGTACAAGAAAAGAACTGTGATAAACAATCGTAAATGCTTCGATTTGAAACGTTCGGTATGCTTTACTGAAGGAGGCGTATTGACACAATAAGAAATATGTCCCCAATAGAAAGACAAAATTATTGAAATACTGGATAATGAATGATATAATTTTATGTTGTATATTTCTGAACATTTCAACATGACTTTTGTTTTGCACATACTCTCTTGCTGATTTTATTTAGGATATTTGCGAGTCTAATAATATAAACAGAGACAGTTATGCAACATGATGAAAAATATCCGAATACTTAAAACTAATCATCTTTACCTAACAGGTTTTTCTGTTGAAAGTAGAACTAAATTAAAACATCACACTCTCTTGCTGATTTTATTGCGGAAATTTGCGAATCTGATAATCGTATAGTGACAGATGACTTGCCTAAAATAACCGAATACTTTAAGAAACCAGTTCAGATTTTTCTTGAAAAATCCGTTGTAAGCATCACTAATTTACAACAACAACATAAGTCTGATAATCGTATTAATAGTTATTTTATATGTTGAAAGATGACCAAATACTTTAAACACCAATGTTTTTCTTCAAAAATTCGTTGAAAGCATCACTAATTCAAAACAATAACATAAGTCTGATAATCCTATAAATAGTGAGAGTTATTTAATATGTTGAAAGATGATCAAATACTTCAAACAGCACATTCGTAGTTCATATTTTTCTCCAAAAATTCTTTGAAAACATCACTATTTCAAAACAACATCACACTCTCTTGCTGATTTTATTTCGGAAATTTGCGAATCTGATGATCGTATAGTGACAGATATCAACTCGCTTAAAATAACCAAATACTTTAAAAAACCCTTCCTAAGTTTAGATTCTTCTTGAAAATTCCGTTGAAAGCATTGCTAATTGAAAGCAACAGCATAAGTCTGATCGGATAAATAGTTACAGTCGTTTAATATGTTGAAAGATGACCAAATACTTTGAACAACAACGTTTTTCTACAAAAATTCGTTGAAAGCATCAACTATTCTTATCAATAACATCAGTCTGATAATCCTATAAATAGTGAGAGTTATTTGATATGTTGAAAGACGATCAAATACTTCAAACAGCACATCCGTAGTTCATGTTTTTCTTCGAAAATTCCTTGAAAACATAACTAATTCAAATCAACATCACACTCTCTTGCTGATTTTATTTCTGTTATTTGCGAATCTGATAATCGTATGATTAGTTATCTTACATGTTGAAGAATAACACAATACTTTAAACAACATATCAATAATCCAAGGATAATAAAGAAGGCTGGCAACTTCCTTGGCAGTAGAATGAAGGAAATATGGAGAGTGATAACAAATATTATTGTAGTTACACCGATAACACACGTTCTGGTGAAATGAATTCAAGTAATATTCCGCGATAACGACAATGTGACATCAAATTTTCATTGGTTATAAATCACGGTATTGATAGGCTTATATCGCACGTCAATTCAATTCCAGATTGAGTAAGTTTCGACAGTTTTTATAACCAAGAAAATACATAGGTATCTACTTGTTTATATATTATGGCTTTTGCATTATTACAATGAAATTGGGTACATCGCAAACTAGATTGTTATCCGTTAAAACGTCAAAATTAAAAAAAAATTGATTAAGAGTTCGCATTGCACAGAGTGGTCCAAATTGGACACTTTTGATAGGAATCACCAATCTCTAAAGGAGTTAGAGAAAAACTAGCCTACATGCTGCGAGGTCGATTTTCGTGAGAAAATGAATGCCGAAAATCGCACATTGATATCATGACTTGTTCGAAAGATACAAGGTGTTCTTCAATTTTGTGCATTTCTGACCCAACCCCGTAACTTGTTTATTTTTGAATATTTCTTGTTTATGTGAAAACATTCTTCAGGCACTTTTTTGAAAGGAATCCAATGGTGTTCATAGTTTTTTGAAAAATATGGTTTTGAAGCTATAACATAAACTTGTATTTTTTCTAATGGACCACCCTATATTTTTTTACATATTCGTGTTTGAAATGAAATTATCTTTTCAAATATATATGATAGTTGCTACTTCTCTTTGAAAACATTCATTTTGTGGCTGTTTTCGAATTATTTCAGATGAATTTTCAAAATCTAGGTTGCCATGCCTGAATATGAAACAAATTAACCTTAGCAACTACAGTCTATGCGTATTGTCAAACAATTATTATTAAATGCAGTTTAATTCACAAGTTTAGTGTGCTTCTTTGAACTGAGTTTTGAATTTACTAGAATACTTATCTGCCTGTTAATTCAAAATGTATGAAAATTACGAAAAATATGATATGCTAAAGTGTTATTGGGAATCACATGAAGATGCTCAGGCTGCCAGCAATCTTTACTTTGACCTGAAAGGAGACAACAGTTTCGGGATATGTTCACTAGATTGCAGCAAAACCTAGTTAATTACGGTTCTTTTTCAAAACCAAGGACAAAAGTTTACGAAGCCAGGACAAGAGATAGAGACTAGAACAATGCGCTTTCTGAAAAAAAATAAATTCAAACCGTATAGAGTAAGAAAAGTTTACAAGTTACTACCAAATGACCTACAATTCCGGCTCGAATTTTGCAAATGGTATTTAGGAAAGTGCGCTGAAAACCCAAACTTTGGACAGAGTATCATATGGACTGATTAAGCATGCGTTAGCAGCTCTGGTATTTTTAATAGATACAATTCCTACAATTGGACTTTGGAAAATCCACATATTATAGTGGAGACACAAAATCGAGGCCGATACAGATTCAATGTTTGGGTCGGTATTTTTAGAGGAAAGTTTATCGGTCCCTATATCTATGAGGGTAACCTTACGGCAGCGCGATATTTGGAAATATTGCGGGAATTTGTTGAACCAATATAACGGATGATTTGCCATTACAAGAAATTGGAGACGTATACTTCCAACAAGATGGGGCACCGTGTCATAACGCACACATCATAACGGCGTTTTTAAACGAAATATTTACGTACAATAATTGGCTTGGCAACCGGGGTCCTGTTCATTGGGCGGCAAGATCCCCCGATCTTACGCCTCCAGATTTTTACCTCTGGGGAAGAATAAACGACCTCACATATAAACGCCATTCTGATTCCCGAGAAGCGTTAGAAGCAGCAGTGTGACATGGCTTTCGTTCAATACCTGCGTTAGAATTGATTAATGCTGTCAATAATGTTAGGAAGGGAAGTCAATTATGTTTTGATTTAAATGGTGCTCAATTCGAACACATGTTGTAAATAGTATAAAAATATTGCTGTTCTTGTTATTCTATTTTTTGATTAAATTTATGCGTTATTACAAAATAGGCACTAATTATTCTTTTCAATAGCTGTTATGAAGAACTATTTTGTTTCATATTGAGGCATGGCTACACAGATTTTGAAAATTCATCTAAAATAATTCGAAAACAGCCACAAAATGAATGTTTTCAAAGAGAAGTAGCAACTATCATATATATTCGAAAAGAGAATTTCAAACACGAATATGTAAAAAAATATAGGGTGGTCCATGAGAAAAAATACAAGTTTATGTTATAGCTTCAAAACCATATTTTTTAATAAAAAACTAGGAACACCATTGGATTCCTTTCAAAAAAGTGCTTAAAGAATGTTTTCACAGAAACAAGAAATATTCAAATATAAACAAGTTACGGGGTTGGGTCAGAAATGCACAAAATTGAAGAACACCTTGTATCTTTCGAACAAGTCAAGATATCAATGTGCGGTTTTCGGCATTCATTTTCTCACAAAAATGGATCTCGTAGCATGTAGGCTAGTTTTTCTCTAACTCCTCTAGAAATTAGTGTTTCCTATCAAAAGTGTCCAATTTGGACTACTCTGTACATCCATAATGTTCATACACATTCCTTATTTGTTGAATGGAATTGGCATTTACTTGGTGAAAGTTCATATTCATAACTTTATAAAGAAATAAAAAACTAACTTTTCACAGGTTAAAATAAAAATCTATTGAGTAAACGAGTTTCGTCATAACATTGACTTCATCTCGTACTAAACTATGGTATTACAAAACAATCTATTTATACGAAAATTGAATATAACAGAGGGGTACTTAGAGAAACTGAATAACAATAAGCAATTCATTCTGAGCTATTAGTAGGTACCTACATTGAACAGATTAAGGAGAGGAGAAGGGTTTACTTCAATCTGGTCGTTAACTAAATTTTCGGAATTTTTATATTTATTTATGTATAGGGATTCCCAACAGTTGGTTTTATGGAGACTATTTTCAAATTGTAATATATTATAATTGTGATTAAAGGTATGGTTTTCTTGAATAAGATGACACGCATAATTAGAATCAGTTTTCTGCTTAATATAGCTACGTTGGTGTTCGTGTATTCGAGTTTTGAAATTTCTAATTGTACGTCCTAAATAGAATTTTTCACAATCGTTACAGTCGAGTTTATAAACACCAGTACGTTAATCTCTATGAATTTTTGATTTGTTGTTTTTAATCAATTTTCCAATGCTATTATTGGTTTTATATGAAATTTTGAAATTTTGTTTTTGAAAAAACAATTTCAGGTTTTCGGAAGTTTTGCCCAAGTATGTTAAACTGCTAAATACTCTACTTTTTTCGGATATAAGTGGGTAAATTTCTGAAATTGCCATTTTGTATTTTTTCCTCTGAATGAGGCTGTCAATCACATTAGGTGAGTAACCATTATTTACTGCCATTTGTTTAATTATATGCAATTCCTCATTAAGCTACAGTTCCACCGGAGGAAAATTGAGGAACATTTTGTTGCTAAATGTTTCTCCTTGTTGCCGAAAGTAGAAACTTATGGCAACGTACGTAAATTTCTCGTTTCCACTGAAGCAACTAAAATTGACAATAGTTGCATATTGTTTAGTAGAAGCAATCAACAATTGTTGCCGAAACTTAATGAAATTTTGAGGAACATTCAGGAAAGATTTGGAACATTCACGGAAACAAGCAACAGCAACAAAAATGTTCCTCCGGTGGAACCGTAGCAATATATTTATTCGTTTTCGTACTTCACTGCACACTGAAAATCTGCGACAGGAATGTTTACTAGTTGCGATCTCGATACGTTTCCACTGCGATAGCAACACGGATTTGTTTACACATGTTTCCCATTTTCTTTTGAAGTTTACCGCTCGAAATGGAAACCGGCGACAAGTAGGAACAGTCAACATTTAATGCCGAAAAAATAAAGAAATTTCGAGGAACATTTACGAAACAAGCAACAAAAACAAAAATGTTGCTTCGGTAGAATCGTAGCTTGAAGGGTGACAAGTAGGAACAGTCAATATTTGTTGCGAAACATGAAGACATTTTAAGGATCATTTCGGAACATTTTCGGAAACACGCAACAACAAAAAAGTATCACAATGTTCCTTCGTTTGAAATGTAGCTTTAGGCTCTAAAATTAACAGTAGCAGTTTCTGGAGGATTTTTCGAAACATAGCTACGGAATTACTTATCAATGCGATTCAGTATTTATCAATTCCAACTTTCAATATGGGAGAATTGCTTTAATAGGTACTGTTCGAGAATACTCAATTGACATCATACAAATGAGGGAATTATAATAACGATACGTTTTTGTGAAATCCATCCTGAAATGTCAGCAAATTACGAAACGCTGTCCGACAGAAACAACTTGAATAAATGGTTATGGAGCAATTTTAAACTTACGCTGTAATAAACTGATTAATATTAGTTATATAGTTTAATTATTTTTTTTTAACTCGAGGGACCTACAGTTTAACGCCGGTTCCGAACGGCCAATGGGCTTGTAAACTATGTACATTACTCAACAATTTTTAATCATATCTGAAGTACCTAATTCATATACGGATACTGTTATTGCATAGAGACCAGAATTGAATCGGCGAGGGTACTAAGTCCATTTTTCATTGAAATTGTATCTGATATGGATTTCTATACCAAATTATATCCCCGACCGTTTGGTGTTGAAAGGAATTAAGTCCCATTCTAGGAAGCACTAATAATACGTACGTACTGGATTGCAGTGAGAGTTGAAAGGTACTAAGTCGCGGACTTAGTTCCATTCAACTCTGAACAGGAGGTTGAAGATGAATAATTTGTCGTGTTTTTGCTTCATAAGTAGATACTTGTTCATCATTTGGTATGTATTGCTTGTAGACCTGGAAGACGTGTTCAAAAAACTAAACTGGCAGAAAAATGGGATCAACGTTGACGGAACACGACTAAATCATCCGCGATTTGCCGATGATATTGTGATCATCGCAAACACAGGCGAAGAGCTTAAAAGGCTCCATAAGGAATCGGTGCAGATCGGACTTATGATGAATCCAACAAAAATTATGAGTAAGGAGAACATCGAAATAAAGATAAATCATTACCTTTTAGAGAATGTTCCTGAATACATATACTTGGGACAAAAAATCCGGCTGGGTAAAGAAAACCAATCCTCCGAGATTCCAAGAAGAGTGAGCCTCTCCTGGGCGGCTTTTGGCAAGTTAGGGTTTATACTTATATCTCGGGAATTCCCTATAAACCTCAAAAGAAAATTGTTTGAGTCTTGTGTATTGCCAGTGCCCACGTATGGACTTGAGACAATATCCATTACCCGCAGATCTGCTGATAAACTGCGAACTACACAAAAAGCAATGGAAAGAGTCATGCTCGGAATCTCGCTGAGGGATAAGATACGAAATGAAGAAATTGAGAGAAGGACTGGGATGATGAGTGTGATGAGGGTCGTGGCGAAACTGAAATGTCGATGGGCTGGCCACGTAGCAAGACAAGACCAACATAGGTGGACACATAGGACTTTAGTGTGGCGCCCGAGGGAGACCAAGAGGAGCATTGGCAGACCGCAGAAGCGGTGGCAGGATGACATCCGGAGTATCGCAGGAAGGAACTGGATCCGGATTGCTAGTGACAGAGAGGCGTGGAAGGATTTGGAAGAGGCCTACATTCAGAAGTGGATGAACACAGGCTGACTAAGAAGAAGAAGAAGATGTTTGTAAGAATTATTGTTCATTTCTATTTGTTATTTCTCCAATAAAGTATATTAGTTTAATCATAACTACTTAATTTTGTTTTACTGATTGTTGAATGGAACTAAGTCCTTCCTTTAAAAAAATTATAAAAAATACAAAAATTGGAAATAATAATAATTTCTCTGTAGATAAATGATTCCTCGCCCATTTACTTTTATTACGCTGACTGCATGTATCAATGAAATGAAATAAATAACTTTTAAACATATTTTTTCAATTTACTCAAAACTTTCATTTTTGGACTTAGTACCCTTTCAACAATCACCGATTCAATTGTATACAACAACTGAGATGAGTCAAAATGAGCGTTGTACAATGAAAAAACTCGCTAGTAGCAGAGCTCCATCGTGGTTGAAGAAAAATGTTGAAACCAACGAAGAAACGCATCTCAACATCAACCCAATCCACATACCAAATTTCAACCCTCTATCTTAAAAAAAAATTCGGGTACAGATCGAGATGCAATTTGAACGGAATATTCGCTACGAAATACACTGCGCAGTGCGGTTGAAAAAAGTCTTAAATCCAAAAAATTCCTACGATAGGAAATACCTAAACCCGATACTTACCTAAATCGGATTTCACCAACCTAAGAAATCCTTAGTTAAGAAATACCTTCTTGAAAACTTGATTTGGAAACTTTTGTACATATAATTGTTGCCACTGTTAAATACTAGACTGTAAATTTGACAAAGGATAGTAAGAAGAGAAAAAATTATATAAATATAATAATTTTATTATATCAATTTGAGGTTAAGCATTTCCTAAATACTCTAGGCAGACCTAACGTTAGGTATTTCCTATCGTCCTTAGGCATTACTTAACGCGTGGTGAAACGCAAATTGCACTTAGGAATTCCTAAATCCGAATTAAGTATTGCCTCAGTTTAGGAATTAGTAGCTGAAATCGGGCATTAGAGGTCCATTTTCATTTCTACCTTCTTAAAAACTTGATTTGGAAACTTTTGTACATATAATTGGAACCACTGTTAAATACTAGACTGTAAATTTGACAAAGGATAGTAAGAAGAGAAAAAATTATAGAAATATAATAATTTTATTATATCAATTTGAGGTTAAGCATTTCCTAAATACTCTAGGCAGACCTAACGTTAGGTATTTCCTATCGTCTTTAGGCTTTACTTAACGTGTGGTGAAACGCAAATTGCACTTAAGAATTCCTAAATCCGATTCAAGTATTGCCTAACTTTAGGAATTAGTTGGTGAAATCGGGCATCAATGTTACGTAATAAACTTCAACTCTGCAGAAGCTGTGGTGTTCGGCAATTTTTCAAAAACCATGAAAAAAACAACAAATATCTACGTAAAAATGGCAGCGTTTGGAAAAATTTAACCAAATGTTGATGGTTTCGTTCTACAACGAAAACAATCCCAGATAAAGATAATTCAACCCATTTTGTGTGATACGAACCGCTGGATATGTCAATATGTACCGGGAAGAATATGTATAGAAAAATTAGGAATATCTGCGTAAAAATGGCGGCGGTTGCAGAAATTTGCCCAAATTTTGATACTTTCGTTCTACAACGGAAAAATCCCAGGCACCATATTCAGTCATTCGACTCGATGGGAGCCGCTGGAGATTTTAATATGTACCGGGAAAAAAATATATTTGTTCACTTCAAATAGATTGCAGAAAATACAAAACTATTGTTTCGTAGTTTCAATTGATGTTATGAAAGGTTTCCGTCATGTTAGTTCATATTAGGTGTGAACACCATGTTTAAAATCTTTTTATTTTTCACTTGTATATTATACGTTTATTTCACCTTGGATACGGTTGCTATAAACACACTCATTATGCCCTAGGCCATTATGCCCGCATTTGCGGGCATAATGGATTTAAAACGCCTGCTTATTGTACTAGGAGAAATGATGCAAATTTCATTGATTATTTTTTGACGTTTCTTAAAACCAATGAAATGCTTCTTTATTTGTCGCAAAAGTAAGTTTTAACCAATGATGTCATTATTATAGTGGGAATAAATCTTTTGTGATTATTCTCGGGAATAATCACTGTAGCTTTTATTTGCTTAGCAAGTGTCAGATAGTTGTCAAAATAATTACCTAATTGTGTCAACGCGATATATAAAATGGATGAAAATCATCGGTTTAGTACCTTTTCTGATGCAGAAATAACAAAAAATATTTTGAATCAAAAAATAATCTAGTCAAATATAACTCGCGAGTTCGATAAATTATAGAAAATAATTTGACAGATTTTTGTTGCCATTTGGAAATAGCCACTCGAGCCCTCCGGGCTCTCGTGAGCAACAAGTTTTGAAAAAATCTGTCAAATTATTTTCAATTTATTCTCACTCTCTTGTTATATTATTCCTGATTAAATACTTCATAATCCTTGTCGTATAAATCTCTCGATTTCTCCGGCAATGAATTATTCGCAGGTTTGGCTGCATTTTCTATGATATTCTTAAGTAAATTTTCATTTCGATTATTTCTATAAGACTACACAAAAAAAGCAGCAATGACATTCACTAAATTTGATGACAAAAATAAGCACAAACGTCAAAATATCAACAAATGACATGCCTACTATGAGAAGGAAAATGGATAGGAGCAATGAAACCATTTTTAAATCGCTTTTTCATCATAATATAATAATTTTTTCGTGAAAAAGAAAATCTTGTATGCACCGCGTGCGTTACTAGATCCTTACGCCCATCGGGCAACATTCATCCCTCTGGCCAGAGGCCCTCGGCCCGAATGTTTCCCTCCGGGCGTAAGGATCTATATAACGCACTTGGTACATAAATATCTATTTTGTTATACCATGATAGTGTTATTACGATATATAGTTGATATCTTATATTTTTGCTTGATGTGAATGTTGTTTTCTTATGATTGTTAAGTTGAAGTAACTATATTTGATTTGTTTTGATCTAAGCTATTTCATATTGTACGAGGACAGAAAAATAAAGAATTATTATTATAATTAATAAAGTTTCAACTTTAAAATAAAACCACACTTGTTTACCAAGTGATGTGCGAGCATTCAATCTCAATTATTATATTCATTTAAATGATCACCAAAATAATGACATCAAAACAAAATTATTTTTGAAGTAGTAAAGTTGATTTCGTTGGATGAATGTTGGCACGTACTAGTCAGTATTTTATTGTTGGAACTGTACAGACTCAAAGGCCAACATGTAACTACGTATAAATTTGTATACAATGATAACACGTAATCTGGTGTATTCAGCGGCATGTTCGTTACAGAGAAATATATGAAGAATTAACGATGCAGCGACTAATGAGTGGATATCTTATCTTAGAAAAATAAAGACCAAACAATTGAATCACAGCGAATTTAAAATTTGGTGAAGAAAATACTGATTTGTTCAACATTCTTGAAGCATGCATTAGTTAAGTTTTACGTCGAATTTACCAACATTACATTAAAGGGTCATTTCATGTCAAATCAGTACATCCAATTTTCCTCACCATGTTAGATTTCTGTGAAATTTGGAATGCTCATTGCAGTTGCTGAGACTAAAACAAATACTCAATTTCAATTTTTTATCTGAAACCGTTTCCAAAATATGACTATGAAAAATTTCAAAATATCAGCAAAAAAATCGTCGAAAACATGCTTTTTCTGAAATTGATCTAGGAGCTGTCCTAGTTGAGTGGAGAGCTGGAAGAGGTGTCATTTTTCAGCATTCTTCATGCTCTATCCAGTGATATCCAACATGTCATACGTTATAAGAAAAAAGTTTTTGTCAAAATGCAAATTCATATTTTGACTTAAAAATAAATAAAATACCTACTTATAAATAAATGAAATAATTCTACGAACAATTAGTACTATTGTCAATCACCAGGCCAAATATAAAGGTGGGGTGGTAATGGTTTCATTTTTAAAAAAACAGTTTACTTGGCACTTCTTTTTCTTTAATAGGCCGTTTTGACCTAATTATAATTCCTATCTACCTTCAAGAATTATATAATTTCAAGAAAATCCGCATTTTATACCATTTATAACTAATATTTATATATAATTCATCGCCTGGAAAAATTTTAATATTCGGGATGATGATGGGGTTCATTGTTGAAAGAAATCTACAATGAGTATCCTAACTTTCTGCAAAATCTAAAATGTTCAGGTAAAATTTTACAACATCTATCAAACGCTAATTATTATTGATTACCATTCACTCGAAGGACGCTGGAGACAACAACCTAATGGCTCCTATCCTTCTACTATGATATCAATCAAACAATAAGAAGGTATATGAGTTATAGTCAAATTGGTCCAAATTATTCATTCCGAACCCTCATTATATTTATAAGAATAGATAGTAGATTATTTTTAACGATTTTAATCAATTCTCCACACAAAGCATACGCAATCTAGAATAATTAACTAATTCTAACTACAATATAAAATTCCATAAACTATTTTCATACTTGAAACAAGAAACTTTACATAGTTTTCAATTAACATATTGAATTTATCCTTCCATGAGACTAAACATGCCGTCCGCATTAAAATGATCGCCTTTCAAAACACATACAAATACGTATATACGAACACAGCTGACCTAAAGAGTGTTACGAACACTACATTTTATGATGAACAAAAACAAAACTTGAATTTACTACGTTTATTATCACAAAAATACTTTGAAAAATATATCACTGCGATTGCAATTTCGGTCACTAGACCATCATGGGGCAGATTGAGTTAAGAACTGAGTACATAATTATAGATTTGCGCTTACGGGTCGGAACGAATTATTGCAGGTACCTAAATAGACAAGAGGAACATATTTCAAGAAGGGCTAATCGAGTGGATTTCCCAAATTGGTACAATACAATGTTCTTAGAAAGGTCATTATTGTTTGAATACACTAAATATAGGAGAATATATCAAGTCGATCTGGTCGTTCAGCAAGATATCTTTTGCATTATGATTGAGTTTAAAAATTTCTAATGATTCTATGTAAGTTTGGTTCCTTTCGATAATTTGTGCATAATTTGAAAGTTATCTATTTGTGGAAACGGGTGGTGGTTTTCACGGCAATGATTTAAAAACGTTGAATCCGTTTTATTTTTCAAAAAAGATTGTTGGTGTTCTTTAAATCATGTCTTGAACGATCGACCAGTCTGACCTATATACACTCCTTCACATACAGGACAAAAAGACCTATAAACACCTGAACTTTCAAATTTTGAAGCAAATCTATAATTGTGTATTCAGTTCTTAACTCTAGTGACCGAAATTGCAATCGCAGTGTTATATTTTTCAAAGTATTTTTGTGGTAATAAACGTTTCATGTTTTGTTTATGTTCATCATGTTAAATTATCACGCAGTAACGACGAATTCCATCATCTACGTTTTATCATTTTCAGGTCTTCCATTCGCCTAGTGCCTGGAGTGTAACGTGCGACAAGGAACTTCGTTCCAAAAGTAGAATATCCCTAGCACTAAATAAAGCGAAGACGTCCGTCGTGCCGTGATCCGACATTTTAGTTTCCTTCATACTGTTACTTGTCGAACAAGACATATCCTGCGTACCCAAAGTACCCTTCGGCTTCGTAAACTAAGAACCTTCAACTCGTCTTCGGCCGTGGTCATTTAATAAGCGACAAGCGTGGATCTCATGAAGGAGCGGTCGTCGCCGACGGATCTCCATATTGCATATGAGGTAAAAGTGTTACGACAGTTAAACGGGAAGCGCGTAAGCGTAAGACTCGTCAGTTTGCGTGATTGGTGCCTCGTCGGCCAGGTACCGCAGGTACGCGTCGGCGACCCGGAAGCAAGTAGTACCGAACGCGCGATAACGGTACATGTGTCTTCGAGTCGCCCGGCCGCCGGGATCCCTCTCAATGAACTCATCTGCATTTCGTTGAAATCGAAACGGTACCATCGGCGGCTACGGTACCGTCGCAACAAGAACGGTTTTAGTTCGATTTAAGGATATTTACGACCAGACAATATCGCCTGTTGTCGGTGCTCGAGTATTTATGACTTACCTTCATAAATGAGTTGTCGGTACAATTACAACGGGTCTCATTTTATATATATATATATATATATATATATATATATATATATATATATATATATATCTATATATATATACCTATATATATATATATATATATTTATATATATATATATATATATATATATATATATATATATATATATATATATATATATATATATATACCCAGAGGCGCCGACTTATAAAAAATATTGGGGTGGCTATACCGGGGGAAATTTTCCAGTTTTAAAGCCTTTTAAAAGCATTTTAGAGTCATATGAACAACATTAGAACCCCGAAAACTCGACTTTCGATAACTCGACACTCCGGGAAACTCGACTAGCCTGACACATTGTTTGGCTGTGAAAAATGGAACACACGGTATTTTCGTGAAAAGCTAATTTAATTCAGAGTAATAATTATGCTTTTAGACTATTTCAACACAGTGAATATATAGCTCTGAAAAGACTGAAATTATATTTTAATAAATCCTAAACTATCATTAAAAGAATAAAACATTAATTATTGCTGTCGCACAGTAATAGCACTTTGATTAATAAGTGAAATAGCTAATTCAAGCATACTTTGAATAAGTCTCAGGGTTCATTAAATAAAAACAATATTTCAAAGTTAATGCTTTAAAAATATTTGAGTATTATAAAATATGAATAAAAAAATATGTGAGTATTTGAAAATAAATAATACAGTACTCTAGTGATATAGTAACATTCTATATGTATCTAATTCTTTATTTCATAAAAATTTTCCTTATTGCCCTAAATTAGTGAATGATTGAAATGAATGCCAACATCATTTTGTGATTTCACAAAGCATGATATAACTAATAGTTTTCTTAAATTAGGGGGCTCCGTCCCCCCAACTAAATTTTTGAGTGGGCTCGGGCCCCCTCAGGCCCTCAGGAGTCGGCGCCACCGTATATATATATATATATATATATATATATATATATATATATATATATATATAGCGGCCATTTAGACTTGTACATGTGAGCATTTACGGGTGATTTCACAAGTACCAAACCTAAAACGACAATCAACAATGCCAACACTTCACACGAGAAGCGTAGAATATTGAAAGTAGACGGAAGGATGTCGAAAATATTATTCATAATCCAACAGAATAACTAATTGGGAAGTCTAAAAAACTCGCATATTTGCAAGTTGCAGAGCATTGTTATAAGGGTATTTGTTACTTTATACATAAGAAGGTATTAGGATACGCTCCATTTTGCAGAATGTTATAAATCCCTATTCAGATCGGAAAATTTCTGCGAAAAAGCGGTTCAATTAAAATAGTACCTATTCGTATTTTGCATGGATCAACATAGTTATCCGATCTAAAGAACGAGTACGAAGTAACAGTTGTGACGCGAATACCAGAAAAAATTTTGCAATAATGACAAAAACTCCTGTAACGGTACTGAAATGCAATAAATGAATATGAAAAATGGTCACTGTAAATAGCATAATTGATGCCAGTTCTATTGTCATTGTATCTAAAAATTTTTTATTGAAAAACAAGAAATATTTCTTTATTTTTGTTTTGTTTTAGAACTTATAATGTTGTTCATTGCGACATTCCTAGCATTAGATTTATGAGTAAGCAAGCACGTGCATTTTATGCATGATTATCCTTAAGGTTTTTCGCCATGAAAAATTTTTTGGAAAGATGATCAAAAAATATATGAAAGGGTAATACTTACACAAATTATTTAAAAAACGACTAGAAGAATGAAAGTTTCTGTAAATAACATACACGCTAGTGATAAATATATTATACTAATTTTTGTTGAATGTAACAGATTCATGTTCATGTTTGAATATATTATTGAAATAACAAAATAGTCATTTATGTACCAAGTGCGTTATATAGATATATATGCATACAAGATTTTATTTTGCACGAAAAAATTATTTTATTATAATGAAAAAGCGATTTCAAAATCGGTTCATTGCTCCTATCCATTTTCCTTCTCATAGTAGGCATGCCATTTGTTGATATTTTGACGTTTGTGAATATTTTTGTCATCATATTTAGTGAATGTCATTGCTGCTCTCTTTGTGTAGTCTTATGGAAATAATGGAAATGAATATTAATTTACCCAAGAATATCATAGAAAATGCACCCAAAGCTCCGAATAATTCATTGTCGGAGAAATCCAGAGTCGTATACGACAAGGATTATGAAGTATTTAATCATGGAAGTTGCTTCATTTCTCCTCGTACAATAAGCGGGCGTTTTGATCCATTATGACCGCAAATGCGGGCATTATGGCCCTAGGGCATAATGAGTGTGTTTATAGCAACCGTATCCAAGGTGAAATAAACATATTATATACAAGTGAAAAATAAAAGTTGTTCTATTTCTGTTCCCTTTTTTATGATAAAATAATGTGCCTCTTTATGATATTCTTGACACTGAAATATATATATATATATTTATATAAATATACATATATATATATATATATATATATATATATATATATATATATATATACATATATATATATATATATATATATATATATATTTATATTTATATATTACTATATATATATATATATTTATTTATATATATATATATATATATATATATATATATATATATATATACGTATTTACTATAAAAACTTTCATGGAAGCATGTTTGCGCGATCCGTTAGATCGCACAGTTAATTCACACAAAAATTCATCGCTTTCCTATATACAGGATTTAATATTTATAACCCCTAATATCTGAACTAACTTAAACTAATGTATTCTAATAAAAAACATCATAATTCCCAACGTTGAATTTTCAAAATTTCCTGGATGCCCTCAATTCGCAAAAATTCCAATATTCGAGCATACACAGCTCACACATCAACTAATTTAGCGGTACTTCCCAGAGAGGCACCCACCGCTCTTTAAAACTGAAAGGACTAACCGAGTACCACTTTTGGCGACGAAGACGATTGTCTACGTGATGTTCTTTAACGTGAGAATGAGAATATTCGCATTAAAGAAGCGCACTCTCTCACTCCACAGATACTCTCATTCTCATCTACGTCTCATAACAGTCGAGGACGTCCCTGGAGTTGCCATCATTCATTCGTTTGGCGAATGGACACCACTCTTTCTTTCACACGAATAATGAGATATTCAAACCTGTCCTTTTAAATCCTGGAAAGTTCGACTCACATAAAGCTAACAACGAATGAATATATTGCTAAAATAAATCAAACAATTTATTTTAATGATAAAAACATATAAAATGTGTGGAAAGCCTTAGTTTATAGAATATTTTTCGAAAGTATAAAATATTTCATATTCATTAAAAACTTCTTCCATATATTTTTTAAAACTGATATGTATATTTAATACTAAATTACAACTTTTTCAAAAGAACATTAAAAAAAAACATTTTTTAATTTTCTCCAATATTGAACAAGAAAAACTTAAGGAGTATATAAAAAAGCTAGAAGGAATATTGACTGAATTGCAAAAAAAGATTTCAAGACTTGAAATATTCAAATCGTCCCTTGATTTTTTTCTGAAACCATTTTGAAATGACCCAACTATGACCCAAAAAGCATATGGAGAATCAGGGTTAATAGATATGCAAGAAGATCAAGCTCTACAATTAAAATATAAGTCCACACCAATTATTAAATTTTTACCAGAATCGAAATATCCTGAATTGGAAAAGGCTGCTTGTCGAATTATTTCAATATTTGGAACGAACTTATGTGAATCATATTATTACCCCGAGGCGAAGCTAAAGGGGTTATAGTCTCACCACAAAAAGTTGGGATCTGGTCCGATTTTTTAAAAATTTCAACGAATATCAATAAAACACAGATGATTTCATAAGAGAATTTTTTTTCCCCATTTTTCCCCACGAAGAATGAAAAAATATAGCGTTTTTTAGATAGGCATTACGACATGCACATGCGCCGAGGGGTTTCATCATTCCTAATGCTACGCAGTAGGATGTCCGAATTTTTCCACTTTGAAATTCGTGCAATCCAAAGACCGATCAGTATCAACTAACCAGCATCTTAGAATTACTGAGAAGTGCTGTCAACAATTATTCACCAAATTTTAAAGAATTATCAAGAGAAGTAAAATAAATAATATGTTTAGTTTTTAATATTCATATTCTATTCACATATTTTGTACTTTTATTTATATGTATTCAATAAATATAATTTCTGTGTTAAACAGTTTTTAATACCATTTTGCTTACCTTTTAAATACGTATTTCATTGTAGCACGCGAAAAATTTCAAATTTTGAAATATTGCTCGGGCTATCAAGGAGGTTGGCCACCCCCCTGTTATAGTATATAACTAGCACGGAATGCTAATTTCCCACTCGTATGATTTGCAGCATGAGTCGTAGGCGAATCATACTCGTGGGAAATGACTATCATTTCGCGCTAGTTAAACAATATACTATTTCATAGCACGTCGCCATCTAACAGCGGCAAATGTTGAATTTTCCATAGCAACGATACATTAATATTAATCTATTAATATATACCCTAATTCAGCCTCATTACAGGATAATTGCAAAACTTTGTTCGCGATCTCTAATCGCGAAATTTGGGCAACTGGTTACTTTCGCGTTATCAATAATCCATTCATATTTTTGCGTTTGTTTGACCGAAACAATTAATATTGACGTCTAGATGACCAACATGGGCGTTCGAGAATGTACGTCATTAGCAAGGAAATTTAGATTAGCGGGTATCGTAAATCTAAACGGGAAAATTACGATCTCACTTCGGGACAACCTACGTAATTAAGAATGGACGAACTGAATAAATCAGTAAATTACGTTGATAGATCTTCCGCAACCATTCATCTTTCAAATGGTTATCCTTATCGCATCAGACACTGGGCAAATAAAAATGGACCTCTAATGCCCGATTTCACCTACTAATTCCTAAAGTGAGGCAATACTTAAATCGGATTTAGGAATTCCTAAGTGCTATTTGCGTTTCACCACGCGTTAAGTAATGCCTAAGGACGATAGGAAATACCTAACGTTAGGTCTGCCTAGAGTAATTAGGAAATGCTTAACCTCAAATTGATATAATAAAATTTTTATATTTCTATCATTTTTTCTCTTAATATCCTTTGTCAAATTTACAGTCTAGTATTAAACAGTGGTACTAATTATATGTACAAAACCTTCCAAATCAAGTTTTTAACAAGAATTTTTCCTTACTAAGAATTTCTTAGGTTGGTGAAATCCGATTTTGATAAGTATCGGATTTAGGTATTTCCTATCGTAGGAATTACTTAGTTAGGAACTTCCTTACATCTCGTTGCTGAAATCGGCCATAAGACTATGTCAGGAGTCGTAAGTGTGCCTGGGTTTTAATAAAAAAAAAAAAAGTAGGCATGCGCGTCTGCTGTATTCGCATATGCCTATTGTTGTTATTCTATTTTATCAATAAAGAATTAATTTGAAAGTGGTTAAGTAGAAGTTGAGGATAGCGATAATGAAGTCAGGGAAGTACCAGTGTTTGTAAATTTTAGTACGATACTATTATATGAGTATAACATGAGTGTATTATTATAGATTACGTATAATTTCACAGTTGAGAATAATAATTATAATCATGTATTAAAATGAATAATTGAAGGAAAGAAGTTAGAATTTTCAATTTTTCAACTTTTCCGATAAAAATTCAGAGCCATTGTTACAATTTCTTTCAATGAATTTTATTTAAGAATTCCTAATAATCCAGCAAAATTCATAACAAGATTCAATACCATTATCGAACAGACAAACATATTTGTCTTAGTTAAATTACCAAAAATCAAACATTACTAAGATTCAAAGAACTGATTAAGTTTTTTGATTTCATCTTTTTATAATAATTTTGATAAATGTTTATTTTTGAAGCTTAAAAAAATAATAAATTACAATTTGGTTATAATTCCTTCACTTAGTGTCGTGTGGTAGTAGTTCACTATGTATTCGGTTATTGTTTATATTAAATAGCAGGCTTAAAATTAAATAAATTCACACCGTTTTAAGTAACCTCATCGAATGGAAACAAAAAAGAAGAAATTGTAATGAAATTTTTTTTAAATGTTCATGAAAATAACCTAATTATTAATTTTTATAAAAATATGAATTAAATTGGAACATAATCAGCACATTAAACCTCAGCAATGACTGTTTTGTGGTTACTAAAGTAGGGCACATATGTTTGCGACTGAATTTTACTCGAAATTTGTCTCGAAAAATGTGCATCGATATTGGTCTTGTATCTTGTTGAGGTTGCTGGATCTTTGATAATTCTTTTATGAAAATTCATGACGAGAAATAATAACAATTCCTGAGTTTTTATCAGAAAACGTGATTGCAAAAATCGCTACTTTCCTGTATCAACAAAATTAAGAAATGTTAACAAATTATTCATTCCGATTGCTGATTATCATTAAATGAATAGATACTTTGTAAAAGTGAGAACCAATTCTCCACTTCAAAATCATACGTAATCTACAAAAATACACTGATGTCATACTCAAATCTATATATATATATATATATATATATATATATATATATATATATATATATATATATATATATATATATATATATATATATATATATACAGGGTGTCGCACCGGGAACTGAATCGATCGATATGGAACAAAGTACGGATCATAAAATTTTGAAAATTTAGATGATTACTAATATCGGTGTGGCCAATCCAACCAAAATATTTACAAGCAGCTGGCACTTCCGCTTATACCGGAAGTCGATACCAACTTGCTTATTTCAAATGGAACACCCTATATATTTTAGGGTTTTCGAAAAGAGCATAAAATTCTGATTCGAAAATGTGAAACATGCGCTATGCCTAAACCTAGCCGTTTCAGAGATATTTGACATTTTATAGAAAATTTGACAGGTGCAACGGTTTACAAGAACCGGTATAACTTTCTTCCTGTAAAAGATACTGATTTATTTCTTGTCACATGAAAAGAACACAAGAAGAACTACGTTCTACAACTGAAATTAATTCAATAATATCATACCAAGTGTTCCGTTTTTTGCGTTACATTTCGTCAACTTAGAACCGCGAAAACTTGTTTAGGTCAAATGGAACACCCTGTATTTTTTTACGTCAAGTTGTGTAAAATTGAATTCCCTTTGTTCTGATATTAGCATTGTGGGGGTTAAGGTTACAAATTTTTGAAATATTTGTGGTTTTATTAGAAATTCATGAATAGTTGTAATCATTTGATCAAAATAGCCATGATTAGAAACAATCAGTCACTATCTTATGTCAAAAAATGCCAGCACGTTTAAATTATACCCACGAAGACTTTTTAAATTTGTTTATTATTTATGGAGAATGTAATAAAGTAATATCAAGAACTTGCAGCACATTTGCTACTCGATATTCAGAAAAACGGAAAATAACACTAACACTGTAACATTCGTATTAATCGAATTGAAGATATGGCATGAACTAAAATAGTAGAGATAAGATCAATTTGAAATATCATTTCATTTAAATTTAATAAATGCTCAAAATTCCGCCCTCGAACCTCCACACATTTTTCGCACCTTCGGATTAGTTCCTCATGGGTAGCTCTTCTAATTGAATCCTGTGATATGTTTTGAAAGGCATTTCTTACTCTCTGCATACAATCTTCAATGGTTGTTAATGGACTCTCATAAACTTTATTTTTAATAGTTCCCCAAATAAAATATATATTACTTTATTACATTCTCCATAAATAATGAACAAATTTAAAAAGTCTTCGTGGGTATAATTTGAACGTGCTGCCATTTTTTGACATAAGATAATGACTGATTGTTTCTAATCATGGCTATTTTGATGAAATGATTACAACAATTCATGAATTTCTAATAAAATCAGAAATAATTCAAAAAGTTGTAACCTTAACCCCCACAATGCTAATATCAGAACAAAGGGAATTCAATTTTACACAACTTGACGTAAAAAATACAGGGTGTTCCATTTGACCTAAACAAGTTTTCGCGGTTCGAAGTTGACGAAATGTAACGCAAAAAACGGAACACTTGGTATGATATTATTGAATTAATTTCAGTTGTAGAACGTAGTTCTTCTTGTGTTCTTTTCATGTGACAAGAAGCAAATGAGTATCTTTTACAGGAAGAAAGTTATACCGGTTCTTGTAAACCGTTGCACCTGTCAAATTTTCTATAAAATGTCAAATATCTCTGAAACGGCTAGGTTTAGGCATAAGGTATGTTTCACATTTTCGACTCAGAATTTTATGCTCTTTTCGAAAACCCTAAAATATATAGGGTGTTCCATTTGAAATAAGCAAGTTGGTATCGACTTCCGGTATAAGCGGAAGTGCCAGCTGCTTGTAATTATTTTGGTTGGATTGGCCACACCGACATTAGTAATCATCTAAATTTTCAAAATTTTCTGATCCGTACTTTGTTCTATATCGATCGATTCAGTTCCCGGTGCGACACCCTGTATATATATATATATATATATATATATATATATATATATATATATATATATATATATATATATATATATATATATATATATATATATATATATATATATATATATATATAATATATATATAATAATTTATATATATATATATATATATATATAAATTATTTTACTGAAATTTACAAGCACTGATTATTCATCACTACCGTCATTTACTAGTGAATCTCTTTCAGAATTCAATCTTTATTAATAAAATGGCAACAACGTTTGAGAGGTCATATTATTATGAATCGCACGGCTTGCAAAACATAAGCATATACGAATACAACTGACGCGCACTTCTGTTAGGTTTAGTCATTTTTAGGCAAAATGAACCAAGTGTCAACTGTCAGTTAACTCATCAAGATTTCATAACACGTTACCAGTTGCAGTTCACAGGACGGTACAATAACTTGATTCTGTGATTCAATTTCTCATATTTGTAAGCGACCTATAACTGGATATCGGTTGCATATTGCTTATACGGCAGCGCTTATCAACCTATGGGGCGTGCCACCCTGGAGGGTAACGAGCCCGAGAACGAGCCCACAAAACGAGGGGCGCGAAAATATTATTTAAAAAAATTAATTACTGAGTTCACATAGTACACACATACTAAACGAAATACATTATTGTTTTTTTTTAGGTCGTAGCATATCCAAGGAAACTATTATTTTTAAAAGAATTGATTAACTGACTGAAAGTAAAATACACACACACACACACATCCAAAACAAAATACTTTTTTTTTGGTAGTACTCAAGATTTAGAGTCGAAAAACTCAAAATACATAATTATTGTTTACATTTCATTGTATGCGATAAAAATTATGATTGAAAATTGGGTCGAGAATCCTGAAAGGTTGAGAAAGGCTGTTGTACGGTCTATCGAGAAGCGACCTCATTCACTTTTCGCGAAAAATTCTGCCAATTAATCCGCGAACAAGTCCCGCCCATCGACAAGACGACATTCCCAAATGATATCAAGCGACTTTCTACGAGAATTAAAAGCACGCATCAAATTATCGGTTCAGATTACCCACGCGTTCGCTTCTCGGTGAAAGGTTGTCGAAGTGCGAAAAGAAACCTGTGGCATTTCGTTGTGTCAATGTCAAAATACAGGACGAGGAACCTGTTTGTATCAAAAACTCGTATGCGAGAGAGATATCCCGACATTGCATTAATGTGGCATTTTAAATGTCACCACAATAGGCAAGAATAAATGTCATACTTCCGAACAATGTTTAGACCTGATATTCACACTTGCTAGTGAGGAACTATAACTTTATTCTTTCATTCTCTCTACTTTTTTTAATCTAATGAGGGAAATCTACTTTTCCAGAAATCATTATTTATTAGTTATTGCATTGTAAAAATTGGAATTGCGTTCAGATAATTCATGTGAAATATATATGTTTATATTATAGGTGAAATTTTACCATCACACAGGCATGGATAAATTCTATAATTCCAAACAGTATTCGTACCAGATAATGATAAAATTTAACCTTGAAAATTATTATTTCCTTATTCTCGAATGAGTTTAAGGAAGCCGAATATTACGCTCATATTTATATGAATTTGTAGTAGTATTTTCCCCAAAAATTATAGACTTTCACTGTATCTAGAGTCAACTGAGTCGTGAGCATTTTTTAATACTTTTTATACTTCCTGGGCTACTATTTTTGTGGTTTTTTTATGTTTGATATATACAGGCTGATTCATTAATACGTGTAAATATTTTAACGGGAAAATTTTGAGCCCAAAATATGAAGATCTAACCCAATTTGCTCATATAAAATATTTCTCCTTACTGAGTTACAGGGTGTTTTATTTCGATTATTAAAAATGAATTTTGTTCATTACTTCAATGCTGCTTGATATTTCTCTATGATATTTGGCAGTAAGTTAAAGTAGTTTGGGACACATCAAATAATAGTAAAGAAGACTTTCTCGCTATCACCAGTGGCGTACGGCAGGGGCACGGGAAGAGTTCTCGTTTCCTAAATTCTACGCCACTGGCAGAATTGTCATTTTAGTATAATTTTTCGATTCTCCTATATTTTCTCTGTAAATAAGGTATTCTTTTTTCGTAACGCTAGAGCTACTATTTTTCGAGATATTTAACGTTGAACATATGGCTGCACAATTCCTTTGATTTTTATGTACGAGTCATATCGGGTTTTTTGTCATACGATTGCATGTATTTAAATTGAAAAAAAAAATTATATAGGTATTTTTTTAAAATTTATAATAATATTAACAAACAATTTAAAACATAACAACTACAAAAATATCCAGCGCTACATAAAAAAAGTTCAAAATAAATACTTAATTATGAAGATCTTCTTTACAAATTTTGGAAGAATATCAAATTTATGAACAAAACTTGAAAACAATTTACAATAAATGTTCAATATGCTCTCCGTTTACCTCAATAAGTTTTTTCATTCTTTCGTTGAACGATCTTCTAACTTTAAAAAATATGTTTGGCTGATTCGCAAAAAAATTAGCGGAATTTACTTGCTGCCGTAGTTCCTGGCTAGTATTTCTCGTATAGCCACTATTTTTCGAGATATTTAACGTTGAACATATGGCTGCATAATTACTTTGATTTTAATTATGTATCAATCATGTTGGTGTTTTTGTAATAGAATTGTTAATTAAGTAATTATTATGCATGTATCTAATGTCATAATAGATGCAGTTCACATTTATTTGGAAATAGATATGAGGAAGTCTTAAATAATTATTTTGATCTAGTAGGATGGTGTCACAACTGACAGTTGTTGACAATATTATCTATGAAGATTGTGACTGTTATAAATTTTTTAAAAGCAGATTAAGTGAAGATGCAGCGCCCTAATGTTTTTTGTAATACTGAAATGCGCGATATGCTTTGTGTTTATGCACAAGAAAATTATTCCTGTCTTGCTGCTACTCAAAGATATGGAGAAATGTATCCAGATAGAGTTCAGCCCAATCATCAAACCTTTCGCAATATTTTTAGAAGATTAGGAGAGACTGGACAATTCAAGCCAAAACGTGATGTGGGCCGACCTAAACATATTTCTGTAGATCAGGAAGATGACATATTAGTGAGAATTGCAGAAAATCCACAACTTAGCACTCGTCGCTTATCTTCAATCACTGGGGTAAGCCAATCTACAGTTTTTAGAATACTGAAAAAGGGAAATTTGAAACCTTACCATTTTACTCCAGTACAAAACTTATTACCAAGAGATCTTCCTGCAAGATTGAATTTCGCTCAGTCGATGGCAAATAAAAAAAATGAAAATCTGAACTTGTACACGGAGAGGAATATTTAACTGGAGGAATAGCCACAGTTGGGATACTGAAAATCCTCATTTATATTGTGAGTCACATTTTCAACGCGAGTTTAAAATTAGTGTTTGGTGCGGTATACTCGGAGACCGTTTGTTAGGTCCATATGAACTACCTGAAAATTTAAATGGTAATTCGTATTTGGAGTTTCTACAAACTAAACTTTTCGATGAGCTAGAACAATTGCCACCTAACCAAAGGAGAGACATGTGGTTCATGCACGATGGAGCACCACCCCATTATACATCAATAGTGCGGAATTATCTAGATAATAAATTTCCTCATCGTTGGATTGGCAGAGGTAGTGAATTTCCGTGGCCGCCTCGAAGTCCCGATTGTAATCCATTAGATTTCTATTTCTGGGGGCATATGAAATCACTGGTATACTCCCAAACAATAAATACTCGCCAGGAACTATGGCAGCAAATTGTAAATTCCGCTAATTTTATTGCGAATCAGCCAAATATATTTTTTAAAGTTAGAAGATCGTTCAACGAAAGAATGAATAAACTTATTGAGGTAAACGGAGATCACATTGAACATTTGTTGTAAATTGTTTTTAAGTTTTGTTCATAAATTTGATATTCTTCCAAAATTTGTAAAGAAGATCTTCATATTTAAATTGTTTGTCATCATAATTAAATTGTTTGTTAATATTATTATAAATATAAAAAAAATACCTAATAATTTTTTTTTTCAATTTAAATACATGCAATCGTATGACAAAAAACCCGATATGACTCGTACATAAAAATCAAAGGAATTGTGCAGCCATATGTTCAACGTTAAATATCTCGAAAAATAGTGGCTCTAGCGTTACGAAAAAAGAATACCTTATTTACAGAGAAAATATAGGAGAATCGAAAAATTACACTAAAATGACAATTTTGCCAGTGGCGTAGAATTTAGGAAACGAGAACTCTTCCCGTGCCCCTGCCGTACGCCACTGGTGATAGCGAGAAAGTCTTCTTTACTATTATTTGATGTGTCCCAAACTACTTTAACTTACTGCCAAATATCATAAAGAAATATCAAGCAGCATTGAAGTAATGAACAAAATTCATTTTTAATAATCGAAATAAAACACCCTGTAACTCAGTAAGGAGAAATATTTTATATGAGCAAATTGGGTTAGATCTTTATATTTTGGGCTCAAAATTCTCCCGTTAAAATATTTACACGTATTAATGAATCACCCTGTATATATATATATATATATATATATATATATATATATATATATATATATATATATATATATATATATATATATATATATATATATATATAAAAAATTTTGATAATTTCTGTAGAAATTTTGGTATCTCCAACTTTGGGATAGGACGTGGGAATAGCTGCATCATTGAAAAGTTAACAAACCGGTGAAAAAAAAAATGTGGAAACTAATTATGAAAACATCCGAAATTCAGCTTACTGAGACTTCCTGCATGGTTTATGAAGCTTGAAAAAAATGGGTTTCGAAGGATTTTTGCAGCCGCAAAACCCATCCAAATTAAGTTTGTGGGTTGGATTAAATTGATGTTAGGGAAGCGCATTTTGGTGGTGTAAACTTTTTCTCTAACTGTCGCCATTTCTATTTAGAGACTTTTTTTCTAGATTTCTGAGCTTTAGCGCAACTGCACAGCTTCTACAGATTTTGTTTGATAGATTATTGCTATTTGGTACGTAGATTGAGTTGATATCAGAGAAGTATCCTTCGAGGGATTCAACTCTTTTCCTCAACCTTCATTTCATTCAATGTGAGATTTCAAGTTGATTGGTGGTTTTTAATGTTTTGTTCGCCTCCGCAGTTCCTCTAAATCAGGCTTTCCCAACCTTCATTTCGTCAAGCCTCCCCGAGCTAAAAATAATATTGTCATGCCCCCCTTAGGTAAGTTAAGCAACAAAAATAAGGAACGCACATTTTATTTTAAATTATTTATTTTTAGGTATTTTAAATAGGTTAAATACAGATACAATATATTAATTAAGGATAATGAACGAAAGAATACATTTGAATTATTAAGTACTTTTACAAAAATCTAAATAACCGACATTTTGGGTTTTTATTTTTCTCGCACACAAAACAAATCGGGTTTTCATGAATCTTGGTGAAAATGTTCGTTTTTATGTCACAATTGCACTGTAATTGGCACATTGGATTTTTTGCAGAATCGTGATAAACCCGTTTTAAACCTACAAAGCCCACATCCTCCCACTTCCCGACCTCAAATCACCCGTAATTTATTTTTCCTGTTATTTTTATTATATTTTCTTCTTTTTTAGATGGGTTTCATCCTGTAACTTTTTTTAAAAATTATCTCTACTGGCCTACTATGCATCATTACTTGCTAAAATAGTTTTTTTTATCTTTCATTTTCTTTTATATTTTAAATTATATTTTTATAATTAGATGATTTTTAAACAACTTTCAATTTAAAGTAATTTTAAAACAAATAATTAAAATCTTTTAAAGTACTAGCTAATGAGTTACTTGAGCTTCATTGCTCTGTACCAGTTGGTCGATTCTGGGTTCAGTCGTTGCTAAAGCTATGGTTAAATCGCTATCGACGGCAAGGCGATTTCGCTGCTTAGTTTTGATTAAAACTAGAGCTGAAAAACCTGCCTCGCATAAATAAGTGGACGAAAATGGAATAAGTATTTTTAAAGCAAGAGAAGCAACTTTCAACGAATCGTTTGATCTAAAATTTTTCTAATGTAATGACTGTTTTTTTGGAAATGTAATCTTACATATTACGTACTTACGACGCCCCCCTAACATTTCTCTACGCCTCCCTAGGGGGGCGTGCCCCCCTGGTTGGGAAGTCCTGCTCTAAATTGACTAAGTGAAATCTACTTCTCGAGAAACTAAAGAGGTTATTGCATTGGTTATATGCAAAAACCGTTGCAATATGGAATGTAACGATAAACCTATTTGACATCATATTGTTGTCAATCTATTCATGAATATCGACTTAATGAGATAAAAATCTGAATACAAAGAACACAATTTTTTTCAAGAACGTTTAGATAAATAAACTCTTTTCGTATTTTTTTACGAGATAACACGGAATATTGTGATAGATGCTGATTCATATAATTTAATAACTTAGCTTAAAACAAAGCAGGAAATAAATGCAAGTAAATGTAGACTGAGGCAACCCACGAAAAATCTTCAAGAACGTTATATGAAGAAATAAATATATCTAGACAAATATTTAATTCTATATTCCAAGTTGGTACTTACAGAAAATAAGTATAATGAAAATTTATTATCTGTTTTCATAACATAGACACTTTTCGAACAGAAAATGTAGTTAAAATATTTCTACGGACGTGAGCTATTGAACTTCAAATCAGGTTTAGACATATCGGTTAAGAGAGTTTATTGATAAAGAAACTAATTAAATTAGTAAGAAATTCACGCCTATCACATCTCAATACAATATTTTTAATACACAATTAGAATAAAAGTGATGAAGTATTAATTAGGGTTAATTATGACCAAAATTCATACGGAGGATTCTCTTCCCATTGCAGATATACCTACCTATTCAAAAATAAACTACATTTCGTTCATTACCTGGAATTATAAACTCAGTTTTATACAAGTCAATTAAATGATTTTTGTCTAAACAATCGAAAAAAATCAGCATAAATGTTGTTTAAAATGACAGATATTATATTATTTGTTGATGTAACATGTTATTTAACCTATAAAAACATTCAACTTTCCCTGTAATAATTATGAACTCCACTTCTGTCATTTAAGTCATATCTACCTTTATAATTAACTGGTAATAAACCAGATTTTTTCTTCGGTGATGATTTCAGTGATGATAGTGTTATATTCACTTAATCTATTATATATTTTACGTAATATATTTTTTATTACTTACGTGAGGTACGTAATTGATTATAATGAATCTTGATCTGATTTTCTGAAGATACCTATTACGATAATGTATGTCTAAGAAGGTTATTTACCGAAGTAGGTTAACAGCTAGTGTTATGTGTAATTGTTTGGTTTATAAGCTCTTGCTTTTCAATAAATGCATTATTCGGGAACTTACAGCAATAGAATGTAGCATATAGATCAGTAACATTTCAATATTCAAATCCACAGATGATATACAGATGGGTTTCCTCGTTCTCGGAATTCAGAGACACTTACTTACTGAGGTAAGAAATTGATTTTAATGAATCTTGTTCTGATCTTCTGAAGATATTACGATCATGACTTTGAATGTTATCAATCAAGGAAGGTTAACAGCTAGTGTTATGTGCAATTGTTTTGTTTACGAGCACTTGTTTTTCAATGAATGCAACTTCATTCAGGAACTTCCAGCAATGCGTAGAGATCAGTAATAAATCACTACTATTGAAATCCCCAGGTGACCTACAGATGTGTTTCATCGTTCTCGGAATTCATAGACACCCATGAAGCTGGTTCAAGTAACACACCCCTAAAGATAGTTGCATACTCCTTGGTGTACTTACAGGCCTCATGACATTCCTGACGATGTGACTCACCACTTGTACCCCTTCCATCACCCACAGTCTTTCTTACTCTCTCAAAAATCGTTGTATATATGGAAGAAATTCTACTTAAACTTCTCAACGCCCCTTTGACCAAGGTTAAGTGGTCAGAATTTCGGATTTATAGGGCAATATACGAGAAACCAATATAGCCCAGTTTCTAGGTCAAGTCCTGACAAAAAGCACAGTATTTTATGGAAGAGTAAGCTTGAAAATTGACACTAGGGTAGACCCAAGTGTACTACCGATCATGCGCATCAATTTCGGACCAAGACGCCCGATCTAAAGATACCAAAAACCAATGATAAAATGTCATTACCACAGTGCATTCAATCTAACAGACGGAAAAATTCGAACGACGTAGAAAAATTGACACTTCTGGGGGCTATAAATTCCTGCATTTAAAAGAATAAGATTTTATACAAATGTAAGTATTCCTTATTCAACGCTTTTGAAGAATAACTTCCGATGGTAAAATTGTGTTGTAGCAATAAATTTTATTTTTTCTTCCCCAAACACCAGTTGAAAAAGTTGTGTCCGCTATTAAACGAATTTTTAAAATAAAAAAATTCAAACCTAGTGGTAATAAACTTGGTTGATAAGGGACATCCTGGTGCATGAATAAATATGAGACACTTCGACGAATTCAGTTAATTAATTCCCTGTTTAGTTAATCAGTTTTATATTCGTGTGTTTATTTGTCGTTTCGCATGGATTTAGTGTATTCTCGAAGTATTAACATGGGCAATGTTTGTAAATTTCTTTCGAAATCATCGATACGAAAAAGAGTTTATATCAAAACCGTGATAACGAACGCGTTAATTTGAAAGCAGGAAATTTAAAATTGCTTAAAATGTTGGAGCTAAAACTATGTGTAGTTCAAGGTGAAACGTGCTTGCATTTTTTTTTCTTCAAATTCTCAGCGATGCTTGTCAGAATTACTCACGAAAATCATTCAATTCGAATCTTTATATCGAAGGGATTAAGAAGATCGACATCTAGGCGAGTCAGTTTAAACATTGAAAATCGAAAATTTAACAATAATTCCAAAAGTTTTTAAACTTTGGTCAAGTGAATGCTACATAGAGAAAGAAACAAATCTCATTTTGCAACATTTTCCGAAGTCCGGAACATTGTTAAAATTGCAATGGTATAAATTTTGCCTTATGCTTGTGAAAAATATTCCAAAAGTTCTGCAAACTTGGAGTAGTATTAAATATATTATTTCATATCACGCATCAAATTTGCAACCAATTTAAGGGTACGGAACATTTTTTTAATTCAAAATTAACGTTTTTATAGTAAAAAAGGTTAAGAGCTTTCCTCCCCACTACTTTTTAATATAGCCTTAGAGAAGGTGGTGAGGGAGTCAAAAACACAGACTCTCTTATTCAGAAATCGGGGCCCCCGTCTTATATTGGCCTTCGCGGATGACATAGACATCATTGGAAATACAACTGTGAACGTTAAGGAGGAATTGCTAAGAATAGAGGCTGCAGCGAAAGATATGGGCCTAAAAATAAATGAGAGTAAAACCAAGTACATGACCACATCAAGAACGGAGCGTAGGGATCGAGTAGGACAAAATGTGACGATGGACCAATACAACTTCGAAAGAGTCCATGAATTTAAATATCTGGGTACCACTATCACGTCAGACAATAACATGACCAAGCAAATTAACACCAGAATACAAAGTGCCAACCGCTGCTGCTTTGCATTACAGAAAGTAATAAGATCCAAAAATGTATCTCGAGGGACAAAAATAAGAATATACCACTCCATTATAAGACCGATTATGACTTACGCCTCTGAAACCTGGACCATGACGAAACAGAACGAGAACAGACTAAGAATTGCAGAAAGAAAAATCCTAAGGAGTATCTACGGGTCCACAAGGGATGAAACAACACACGAGTACCGGAGTAGAAAAAATAGGGAAATAGACGAACTATATGACCAAGCAGACATCGTTGAAATAATTAAAGCCGAAAGACTGAGATGGGCCGGCCATGTCAAAAGACAGGAGGATGGAAGAGTTGTCAAGTTAGTATGGGAGCAGGCCCCGACCGATAGAAGGCCATTAGGAAGACCACGACTACGGTGGAGAGATAACATAGCGTCAGATCTTAGAACTCTTAGCAGAGGAGCTAATGATGGACAGAGTCCAATGGAGGAGAATTGTTGAGTCAGCCAAGAGCCACCCTGGGTTGTAAGAGCTACAGAGAGAGAGAGAGAGAATTAACGTTTTTTTTTTGATGAACTGACCAAAAAAATCCAAAAGTTCTGCAAACTTGACAGATACTTTATAATTCGTTTATACGTTTAATACGTGGTCCGGAAAATGGAATTTTTCCGCTAGCGACTGCTTTATATCGAACGACCATTAGCGAAGTTTGATCAGTGAGTAAGGAAAATACACTTTCCACACTAGTTAGGAACAACATTTTTTCTACGATCGAGCGAAAAACAAGGAATTAATATTAGCAACAGTATTTATTTTCAACAAATAAAGTGGAACTATCTTATTTCAGAACATTAGAAAACAATCAACACTTAATTATCATCACGAGTATTATTAAAAAGATTCATGGTAAAAGAACAATGAGTAGCATTCTGTAGATTTATAGCCAAGATTGATTAATTTGGCACATTATGAATGTTTCGCAGGTTCCGAAGATTATTCCCATTTGATGTAGGTATAAATTGAAAGAGTTGGCTTCGACGTTGTTGTGCAGATGATTTGGTTGAGTTTAGAATCTACTTTGACATGTATTTTTGAATTTTTATTGATTCTTCGAGGCAGCCTTCGTAAACCTGCATCTGTAGACTAAACGGACCTTTCCGCACTAAAATACGTGCGGAAGGGAATTTTTCAGCACGCTCATAGAAAAGCATCATTCAATTTGATTATACTTCAATTTACCTGAAATTTGTCTTCTGTTCTTCCTAACTCGAGAGAAGACTATAAAACGCATGTTACAGAAGCGAAATGTTTCCAATTATACGTATTCCTCTTGATTAACTAACTTTCAACTAGCTTCGGACAGCTGCTAAAGCGTAAATATAAGAGATTCGGAAATCGGTTGTTAACCTACAAACGGAGACGTCCCAAGGCCCAAATCAACAAGAACTGGATAAGAAGCATCGTCTCCGTATAAACGACCCCAGGTGCATAAACCGGATATTTCCCCGGCTGGACCGACGGTTGGCCATAAAGCGACCTCAACCTACCTCAATCCGTCGTATAGGAAGGCGCTTCGCGTAAGTTACATAATCGATGAGGAGGAAGGCTCGACGCAAGAAGTGGAAGAAGAGGTGACCGCCGCCACGCGTGACGTGGCGTCGCCACCTGCGGAGCTTACGTATATTTTTAACCTCGATTCCACTACAAGAAACGTAGGGGTCCGGCGTTGCCACACGGAGATTAATTAACGAACTTCAGCGAAAATAGTGAGAGAAGCGCTATGTAGAATCTTCATTGATAATATTGTATTATGAAGATGACTTGAAATTATTAATCAACTAAACTAACACTTGATTCCACTAAAATTACTGTATTAACTGAAATAAGATTTCTTTAACACTTTATCAAGAGTTTGCTAACTGTTATGAAAATGTAAAAATCTATCTATTTATATTACTGCTTCAATGAGAGAAGATATCTTAGGGTCTATTGGGTCATTAGTGATGGGTAAGTTCTTGGAGCTTGACGACGTAATCTCAAGACCTTATAGTTCCGTCCTGTTTTTCTTTTTCCATAAATGCAATAACTCTGAATTATATAAACAATTTAAATGGTTATTCTTTATGCTATATTTCGATGAATTCCAGTGATGTTCTTACTCTGAATGATACCGATGTTTCTACCAGTTCGACCAATATAAAATGCATCACAATCAATAAATTTTAATTTATATACAACTCAACTCAGTTTTCAAAGAAAACAGTATACAAATTGTTTCCACAGAAAAACATTTTTATAATGTTATTAGTAGAAGAAAGTATACTACTTTCTAAGTGGGACATCAAATTTTTTTTCAACAATGGAGGTAAAGGCGATCCGATAGGTAAAGCAAACCGAACCATATAATGTCGGGTAAAAATAGTAATTTTCAGTGAAATCAAACCAAGTGTGAGAATATTTATAATTTTGAACAATATTCCACCGAGTGTTAAGCGAACAGTCGAATGACGTTAGATATATTAAAATATATATTTATATATATATATATATATATATATATATATATATATATATATATATATATATATATACATATATATATATATATATATATATTTATATATATATATATATATATATATATATATATATATATATATATTTATATATATATATATATTTTTTGATATATATATATATATATATATATATATATATATATACAGTGCGATCCGCATATAATGGACTCGAGCGGACAAAGAGATGTAGTTCATTATATCCGAGTGTTCATCTTATGAGAATCAAACAACACATGATAAGAGAACTACATTTAATTGCTAAATATGGTTTACAAAATATTATTTCTTAAAAAAATCAGTTATTTTACTTTGAACAGAGTGTTTTTCCATATAATTGTTCTGCAAAATAAGTTTAACTTTATTTAATTTTGAAAACATTTCACTTCTGTTTTCTTGCTGGAGGAAATAGCATATTCTTGAAAAGTTCAGAGACAAATACGACGCAACGTACCGAATAACATTCACAGAGCTGCAAGTCCCAAACGCTAAGTCGAAAGGTCGAAAGAATACTGCATAATATTGCATCAGAACACATCGTGCTGGGGAAATCACCGGGGGAATCACAGAAAAAACTCGCTTATGATAGACTAATTCGATGAATTCGGTCCACTACAGGCGAGGTTTCATTATAAACGAGTCCATCTTGTCCGAGTATTTTACACGTGTTTAATCCGGGACTTGAAAATTAGTTCATTACATGCGAGTTTCCATTATAAGCGAGTTCATTATAAATGGATTATACTGTATATATATATATATATATATATATATATATATATATATATATATATATATATATATATATATATTTTATATATATATATATATATATATATATATATATATATATATATATATATATATATATATATATATATATATATATATATATATATATATATATATATATATATAAATTTAACGCGTTTGTTTTTGACATCAGCTTGTAATTCATATCAGTAATTGTTGACCTTTTGTTAATTTGTCAATTTACCTTGCAAGCATAGTTTCTTTTTCATTCATTAATTAATGGTTACGTCCTTCCGACGATGTTCATTGTATATCAAGCGGTCATATTAATTATTCTCGCTAATAACACGTAAAAAAAATTCAATTATCATCAACACATTAATAGCACGACGCTGCTAATTGCTAATTGCATAATTTTTAGAAATTGGTGTTTTTGTGGATTCCAAGTAAAATTCTATTCAAGAGAATTGGCAACGCCGCAAAACGTCGAAGCCTCCGACATCGCGTTGTCTGAAGAAGTAGGTTAGATTGAGGCGATATTGCGAAAAGTATGCCGGGTATCTTTAGCCGGCTGAAACGACCGTTTCAAACGGCTAAACGTTGGAGAAAGAGAGCGCTACCTATGGAATACACTAATTTCACTTTCACCTCCACTCGGTCAGTCGCACGTGGTACAAAAAGGGGTTGCCAGATTGGTGAACGACGAACATTCTGAATAGAGAATATAATATATATATATATATATATATATATATATATATATATTTATATTTATATATATATATATATATATATATATATATATATATATATATATATATATATATATATATAATATATATATATATATATATATATATGTATATATATATATATATATATATATATATATATATATATATATATAATAAATCTACTTGGTGCTATTATCTTATCGACGAGATTGATATCGCTATTACAATTCACACAATTTTCAGAAAAAGAATATTTCAGCAATTTTACAACATACGTGTATTCCTATCCAGAAATTTTTTGTTCCTTTTATCTTTCATCCACAACTTCACATCAAACAAACTACTTCATTTATGTAATGGAAATATTAGCCTTTGATGCAATGTGAAATTTCAAGGCCTACATGTATAATACGTCTAACGTAAATTAAGATATATTGCAGTATGTATGAATTTTGAGTCGATTGACGCAAATCACTTTATTGATACAGTGATACGGAAACGGAATAAATAATAGTTTGAAAAAAACTAAAAGGTAGCAAATAATTTTCAATAATTTTAAATTAATAAGAGTGTAATAAAAAAACAAATCGCAACTATCAAAATTTGAGTAAATACAGTCAGAAAGATAGGGGAGCGAAAATTACGGAGGCAAAATATGTGAAAAACAATGACAAACAGAATAACCGAAATTAATTCTTTTAGTAGAGCCTATTGGAGGGTGTATGGATTTTTGACAATTTGTAAGTGAATGCTGACAAATTGGCATTGGGGTTATAAACTTTTTTAAAACCGATGCAATTTTTATGTAGACATTTCTAGTTTTTGAGAATTTGTGAATCTTCACATCTACTGCAGATTGAGTTGAGGATTGGAATTTGGTAGATTGAATTGATGTTGAGGTACGCTACTATGTGGGGTTTAACTATTTTCCTCAATCGCCACCATTATAATGTAGAGATTTCATGTACACGTGCTGCACTTCGCTACGACTATTTTCCGTTCGAATCCCATCTGCACCTGCTTCGTACTCAGTACGAATGCATTTCGCAGTAGTGACAACCAACATGATTTTTTCGATTCAGTTCTCACTCCGCGTTTTGTATTTTCTCTTTGATCTGGCCTGTTATCCCCGTGCACTCAAAAGCCTCTTCAGATTTTACACCCAATCCGCCACTAATCTGACTAAATATTAATCGCTGTATACAAAGCGAAATAGCAGTTTTGCATAGAAAATTTGCTAGTACTGAAAGAAATGCTCAATCAGTTTAATCGTAATGGGTGAGAATAGCGACAGAAAACAAATCGAGATCTGAGATATTGCTAGTCAAAAACTGATAAAATATGGGGAAAACCCTCTTTGCCAATGAAGGTACACGTTAAGAACGCCTCCTCTAATGATAATTAAATTCGATTCATGCTGCATCAAGATTTTATGCAAAAAAAATGATATCTACAGTAAAGAAAGCACTTACAATATCGTGTCCTTGAGTTCCTCCTTTGACTACTTCTGGTGCCATATACTCGATGGTCCCACAAAATGAGTACGCCCTCAGTTCCTCTTCTGGGCCTTCTTTTGGCAGTTCTTTGCTGAGGCCGAAATCGGTCAACACTATATGTCCCCTGGCGTCTACTAATATGTTTTCCAATTTGATATCCCTGTATATTATGCCCAACTGAAAGAAAAAATGGCCATTAATGGAAGAAAATCAAAACCGAAGATAAAAAATTAGTTATTACTGGACGAATTCGTCAACAATTGTCTTGTTTCAATAATCAGAATCGACATTTACACAACAAAGATTATTTCATTCATTTACCTACTTAAAACCTTCGGTTTGGTACATATTCGTAAATTAAGACAAAGGAACAGTAACTACATTAAATTAAATTAAATAAATATAAAATTTTCACTAAGTTGATTGAGTTTTAATTGAAAGGCAATTATTATTAAATGTTTCCGAAGATGGTACAGAGTACCGAAACGTGTCATACTTATCCAATTGAATGATGCTATTATGGGTTCATTATTTTAGTATTTATAATTTGAAAAAAAAACCAGACTGTCAGTTTCAAATTCATCCACGCAATAGATGGAACTGTAAGTTATATTGGATTATTTATGAATAGATTCAATGTATCATTTTACCTCTACACAGTTTGAAATAGGCCCTGAAGATGAACCAAAACTCGTAAACTCTGTACAAGTATAATTTTCTCTTATATCTGAAGGCAATTAATGATTTTTAGGAGTATATAATAGACTATTGCAGCGTATCGAAAGTCAACGGTCTTATGCGAGATTAGTTTTTTTATCAGTTCTAGACAAAGCTTTTCGAAGTTTTTTTGATGTCTGATACATATATATATATATATATATATATATATATATATATATATATATATATATATATATATATATATATATATATATATATATATATATATATATAAAAATCCTTATACAAAGACGATCTTAAGAAAAAAGAGAGAGAGAGAGAGAGAGAGAGAGACATATATATATATATATATATATATATATATATATATATATATATATATATATATATATATATATATATATATATGTAAATAAGGTGGGCAAAGCGAAACCTTCAGAATTTGGGTAAATTTTTTCAACCGTCGCCATATTTACGTAGATATTACTTGTTTTTTCAAAATTTCTTCAACTCAGCTTGTGCAGATGGAGTTAGAGGGTGGAAATTTGGTACGTAGATTCAGTTTATGTTGAAAGACGATCCTTCGTGGGTTCAAGACGTTTCTTCAATCGCTAAGCACTTGGCAGAAACTGTTTCGTTCGAATCGCATCTCGTACACGATGCACGATGCAATCTATTCTTCAGTGCTAACCTTGCACGAGCTACACTGCAGATACAGATATTATTAAGATGCATTATCGCTTCAAAGAAAGACTGCAAAAACGTTCAAATAAAGAATGGAGGACGAGAAAAATCCTCCAGAGAAACCTTTCGAGATCTACCAACCGAAGTTTAAAACTTGTATCAACAGCTGTTTGTTTCCAGCACGAAATCTCCTACAAAGCCACGAGAACCGAAATTGTATAAGAAAAGTCTCATAATTTTGGCTTCGGAGCTATACCGGATCGCACTCTTCCACGTAGAAACGGATACTCTGAAACACATGTGTCGGTTTGGAAAGAGGGGGCAGTGTCTGGCAGTAAACAACACGATGGCAGTCCTATTATTGAGAAGATATTCAATTCAAACTGTGATACCCGAATGCCAGGTGTCAGACGCGGCAGGTTGGTCGAAACATGATAAGATCCAAGGTACGGGAGATACCAATAGAATCCGAAATCGAATTGTCAGTGGCGTAGATGTTTGCGTTCTAGTCTACGGATGTAGACAACTCGCTTTGAGACGAGAAAGTGGACAAATCTCCGTCAGGTATTTGTTATCAAATGTAGACCTTCGTTACTGTCGAGACATTGAATGTGTAACTGGTCCCCTCGTGTAACAGGGAAAACGCGATAGAGATCCATGTTACGAGAGTCGCCAATAGAATCGACGTGAGGGTGCTTTCAAAGATGCCTCGTAATCGCTCCAACGTCAGGTGACTAATGATAGATTCCTGTATTTAATGACGTTTGCATTGATGTTTTTGTGACCTTGAAATCATAATTGCGACACGATACAGATTCACAAACAGACGCCTTATGGAGTAGAGATTGACTGACCGTCTGTGAAGCAGGCGTGCTGGGTTCAAATCCTGGGTTAAATATGGATGTTTGTGCATGTCTACGAGTTTCAGTGGTTCAAACTACTAACTAGTTTATATAATGTTTAAGAGCTCATAAGCCTTCAGGATCCGGCATTGAACTGTAGGTCCATAGTGTAGACAAATAAGATTCACAAGCTTAAACTGCGTCATTGGTAGTTGTTACGAGTTCTGTTATGGATACATCAGACTCTCTTCAAGAAGACAAGGCAGATCAAAATATTCATTTCCATAGTCGTCGTCCATTTTCGTATAGATAGTTTTTCAATCTCTTTTCAATGACAAAAAACTATACAGCTCCACGATACTGCCGTGGAGACTTATAAAATCTACATTTGAGTTCCGTTATACTGTTATTTAAGTTAAAGCTGCAATGGAGTCCTTTCAGGAGTATACATGTGTATCTGTATTTAGCTGAGATTCTATTTGTCCACTTTATTGAATGTAAAGACCAATATAACTAAAGTGAGTCCGTGGTACTTCTGTAATAAAGATGACAAAAACTCCTTCAAGGCGAAGGACCAAATTGAACACGTCTCGAATTTGGTTTCAACATTATTCGTCTCCAAAGCTTGTTTCCTTTCTTATGTACAGCGTATAGAACAGCATTTATTCCACAGAGATTTCTGAATACCAAGTTGAGAACTGTCAGACATATTGATTTTATGAGTTTTTTACTTGATTAACAAAATTCTGAAGATTGCAATTTTCATGAACATTGGTAGAAAAAGATTTGTTTTGTCCCCGTTAGCCAAAAACGTTTGAAGTATTTTATGCAGTCCAGAAAACATAAACAGAAAATCACGCGATCTCGTCAGAGTTCTTCAAGATAATACCGCTCAATAAATGGAAAACTTACTGCAACCAGTTTTTTCTCCAATTAAGGAAAAATACCAAGCATTTATCGAAATACCAAACTTTCCCATAGCACCTTGTTATTATTATACTGCAAAATAAATACTGAATCTAGTTCTCAAATTTAGAATGCAAAAAAATACGAATAGAGATTCGTATTGTTGTATATTTTTGAACAAGTGTTCATTTATTTATTTAATTAGTTATGAAGGATAATATCAAAGCGCACTATAATGTCCACTTAAAGATAATAATACGGCTAGCTATAATGATGACAAAAAAATTGAATGAAAATTTTTATAATTTTTTTTGCTTGATCCACTCCATACATTTGAAAAATAAAAGCTAGGCCTAAAAAAATGTAACAGTAATAGTAACACTTACGTGCGCGTCAGATGTATTCGAATACGCGTATGGTTATTAGTTTAGAAAGGCGATCCTTAAACTCAATAAATTCAATGTGAATTAAAAACTATGTAAGTATAGAAATATTCTTGGGAATTTTATATTGAAGGAGTGACACATACAATGGAATCAATTACCAATCATTACTAAGATTAAATAAACTGATCGAGTTCATTATTAGTTCATATTTTTATAATACTCAATAATAAAATGTTTATATTCAAAACTTGAAAAGATATATTAATTACAATTTTATAAACATTCCTCCATTTTTTTTCTTCTTATTCAATCGCTCTCAAACGTCGTTCATTCATTTCATTGAGCCTGATATTCAATATATGATATAGGGAAAGAATTTCATTTCAACCAGGTATGTAACTCCCGGCATCTCAAATCTTTTTTTCAACTCATTAAAACAAAACACTACGGCTATTGACCCTAATGAGATAAAAAAAGAATTCTGAACGATCATTGAGAACAAAAAAATCTATAAAACATGTTTGTTAAATTAATCGATAAAAAATTTCACACTTCTGTTTTCCACAGTAAATACTTATGTTGTTAGATATTTGCAGTCATAGTTAACAAGATTGGCCTTAAAATTGAGGGTTTTTAATAATTTAAGTAGGAAGAATTCCATATTATAGAAGCATAATATGCTGCGAACGAAAGAATATAGTTAGATATGAATTCGGACATATTCCTTTTTTATTAATGAACTTTAACATTTGGAAGCCTTTTTTACCACTGCACTGACCCGATATGCTTATCAAAAATGCGTCAAGTATAAAATATTACTCTCAAGTCCTTTTCTTCATATACTCTACTTATTAGAGAACTGCTGATAATATAATTGAATAGGGTCAGGATTACTGGTGCATAAGATTGTGCAACATTTTTTCAAATTGAGAAACAGGTTTTAGCGCTTGTAATAGTCATCAAGGCGGGGCAGATCATCTTGCATAAGTTCACAATCGTGTGTAAACTCTATTTGTCTATATCAGAAAATCCCAACGGGGGCGATACCGCCTCCCAGTGGACGCTGGAGCTTTCCATGGGGCAGGTAGTTAATCCAGAGACATCTCATCAATTTATTTATTATTATTAATTTTAAATCTGTTTCATACCATTATTTTTATTTGTTATTGATCTGTATTATTGTTATAAGTTAGGTACATATAATATGTACCAATATTTTCATATGTCATATAAAATTAACTATTATGGGTTAGCCCACTAGGGACTAGGGAGGAGTTGAATTCTTGTTCTCTTCTAAAGGTGGAATGGACCAGATAAGGCTGGGGATCTTTGATCTACACAGTTAGAAGTCGTCTGCATATAACAACTACTTAGATATATATATATATATATATATATATATATATATATATATATATATATTTTTTTTTTTTCATATATCATCAATATTGACCATGAATATTAAGGGACCTAAGGTGGGATCCCTGAAGAACACCAAATTTGGTAGAGAATTTATCAGAAGTGAACATGTTTACAAGAACATTGAATCTACGTTGACGTAGGTAAGAATATCTCTATATCAAGAGTTCATCCATACCTACTGCTTCAGATTTGTTTAATCAATTATTCAATGAATAAATTTGTCTAACACAGTACTAAAATCGTTGTAGATTAGATCTATTTGAACAAATAAAAAATTAAAAATTTTGTTATCAGTTAACAAGGTGAAAGAATATCGGACGCATTCCGTATTTGGGTCGTTTAAATGGGACAGTTGACATGAACGACAGTGATAGATTTGTGCCAAGGGGCTCTAGGCTACACGTCGCGTGTGCGTGTAACCGGCACGAAGACATGAAAAGTGAATTTGGCACTCTACATTATTAATGCAAACGAAACTACGTCCCGTAACATGGACTACTTTATTGCGGTCAAACTCGTACATATTTCAATCTCTGCGGAACGCACAAAATGATTTTATGGTTAGTTTATGTTTTGAGAATTATATCGAAAACCCCTCGATACAATCAATACGTGGCCTTCGTCTGTGTATGTAATCCAATGACCTATATGATGGTAGGATTCGAGGATATGGACAAGTTGTCCAACTGAAAACAGTATAAATCAACAGCGCATGCTGACAGACCACTAGGGTCCATTGTTAGAACGTTGACGATAAATATATAAATTTACGACATGTAATAAGAACTGAAAATTTTGAGAATATTCTGATATACTGTGTTCGCGTGGACAGAAAAGATTTTTTCTCCGATCGTGGGAAAAGTGACACTATTTTGACCTGTTTTTTATGCGCAAAGTTCAACATTCCAGAATAGTAGGCAGTTGCTAAGCAATTAGAAAATAACAGTGCGGTAATATTCTTACCGCACTGCTGTATCGTGCGGTAATGTTACAAATGGATTATTACAATAAAATGAAACAAAGTATGGTTTTAATTTTTATAATTGTTGTTAATATTTACATTTAAATTTGTATCCTGTAGCTTGACGTTTCAAAAATGCTCTCAGTTTTTGGTACTGGGCAATATTAATATTATTTTTAACAAAGTTAATCGAAGCGTGGAATAATGTGCCCACAACGTCGAACAGACTCACTGTTGTTTTTCTGCAAAAATCCATGAAGCGTTGGTACGCAAGTTCATACTCCTTTCTGGATTTCGCCGGAAGTAAATTAAGTGAAGCCGCGTTCGCGGCTTCTACTGGTTCAGGAGGCGTGCAAGGTAACAAATAATCACTATCAGTGTTCATGTTTACTAATTCTTCTTTAATTCCTTATAAAATACAACGAATCAAACAAAAACGGCTTTAAAATTATTGTACTTTTGTCATAACGAAGTAATTTCTATAGTTACCACTTCTATATTTTAATGTGAACATAGAAAAACCTATTTAAACTTACTTGATTACATCTTGAATGAAATATTTTTTGATTAATTTTTTAAATGTAAATCAACGAGCGGAGAAAAAATTGTATGTATAATTCGTGGGAAAAGCATATTCCCAAACTCCTGTGTTACCAGACTCGTCGCTACGCTCCTCGTCTGGTAATTATCACAGTCGTTTGGGAATATTATGCTTTTCCCACTAATTATACAATATACTATATTGTATTATATGATAAATTCAACGCTCGTTATTGTTTAAAATTCGAAGAAAAATAAATATCTCCAACTGGCAAAAGCTTAATCAAATTTAGTTAGAATTATATAAATATATATATATATATATATATATATATATATATATATATATATATATATATATATATATATATATATATATATATATATATATATATATATATATATATATATATATATATATATTATTCTAACATGTACCGTCTAAGGTAGATGGGGATATTTCGATGCTTCATGAACTCTTATAACCAGCTTCGCTAAGAGGTTTGTTTGATTAGTTTCAAATGAATTCAAATGAATTCATTTGAATTCAAATGAATTCATTCCTAGATTCACTTAATTTTATAACCATGGACGAGTCTCGATAACACGAAGAATTCCTACATATATATATATATATATATATATATATATATATATATATATATATATATATATATATATATATATATATACATTTAAGAACCATCAGCTGTGATATTTACACTAGTTCTAATAATGTGCATAACTTTTGAAGGGAAACCAGACCTTATTAAATTTGTTGAATCTTATAATAATTATATTAAAAAAATTATTATTTGATAGAAATTTGACAACTATAAGTCATTAAAATTCTTATTTTCACAAATCTCAGGGAAAAGTTATTTCTGAGTATTAAGAGCAATAATTAGAATCAATGAGATACTTGACAATCGGTGATAATTATGAATAAACATCGGTTACAAAATTAACGTCACTATTAATAAATTGAGATTTATATTCATTAATAATCAAGAATTTCGAAAAGACCACATGGCAAAGAAAGATCACTTGTTTCATTCCTGGCAAGAGAAATAGTAGCGTAAGTATCGACTATACCAAGTTGCTTCAGCAACATTTAGACATTATCAAATAATCCCTTTTCTAATTTCTGAACTATCTATACTCTCTCGCAAATAATACATGACGTTAAAACCGATCCATTAGCCTATTATAGACGCATGAGAAATGTGGCAACGTAGAACCAAACATGATTTGAATTATTTATGCAAACATCGAAATATCGGAGAACGTGGAAAAACAAACGTATAAGCAACATAGCTTCGTCACTGTAGTCGTATTTTTCGAGCGAAGTGCATCATTCGCGACAAGATAAATTATAGTTTGAAAATTCACTCTTTAATATGAAACCGAAAAAAAACTTACAAAATAGTTAATTTTATTGAAAAACAAAATCGCGTGCATAGCGTACTAAAGAACCACGCTTTAACAGCGAGAAATAATAAAAATAAATGATTTTATTCGAAAAAATTATAAAAATTCGCAAAATGCATCGCGTGCCGCTAGCGAAACAGGTCGAGATGCGATTCGAACGAAACAGGCTCAGCGAAGTGCAGCGCGGTCGGGGAAAACAATTGTAAAAGGAACGTATTTCCACATTAACTCAATCCACTTACCGAATTTCAATACTTTAGCTCAATCCGTAGAAGCTATGGAGTTGAGCAAATTTTCGAAAATCACGAAAAAACAAGAAATATCTACCTGCAAATGGCGGCGGTTGAGAATACTCGAAATACAACCCCAGATATCAAATTTCAGCTGATTTTTATTTTATGTAATTCGCTTGAGATGTCAATGTTTACTGCGAAATATATATATATATATATATATATATATATATATATATATATATATATATATATATATATATATATATATATATATATATATGATAACAAGAAATATCTACCTAAAAGTGACGGCGATTGGAGAAATTCTGCCTTAAAAACAATTCCAGATACCAAATTATATAAGTACTGCTCATTTGGTTTTATGGGAGCCACTGGAGATGCTAATATATACAGGGCCAAAAATTTAAATATAATACAATATATATATATATATATATATATATATATATATATATATATATATATATATATAAATATATATTTATGTATATATATATATATATATATATATATATATATATATATATCGCACCCTTAGTGATACAAGGGCATAATACGAAATAGAAGTTTTGTGGGAAATCGCGTTTAAAGATTCAGGTTTCCTACATTTCAGCTTATTTTTCGTATAAAATGCTTATTATTTGTGTTATAAATGTGAAATTCTGCTGATTTCTTCACTGATAACTACACTATAAATAGCCATGAAAATAGAATTGAATTTGAATTAATTTCAATTTTTTTTGGATATTTCATGTGATTAAGGGTCTAATAATAGATTTAACATAAAACAATTTATATATTATAAGGAACCAATAAGATATAATTCCTTTTAACATCGTTTCTTTTCCGCAATATAGAGATCTATTATGAATTACACCCAACAATTTACAACATTTTGTATAATATAACGGTGCAACTACAAATTATTCCATATAACACAAAATGTTCAGAACAGAACTCTCCTGTTTTTTTCTCATAGAAGGGCACAAATACGAATTGCACAAAGCTTGAACGATCTGCCTTCGACAAGTATGGGCACGTTACTGATTGCGACCTTGTAGCTGTAAGAACGGTAGACGCGAGGGGAGAGTGTGAGAGAGGCACAAATGCAGTTACCGAGTCATGATTGACATTTTTCTCGCTCTGTCAGTGCTAACCGGTAGATGATTCCATCTTGTGCCCGTATCATTTAAAATCACACTTTACAAAAATTTTGACTTGAGCCCTTATATTATTGAGGGTGCGATATATGTATATATATATATATATATATAGGGATGCACCGGAATTCCGGCGTACCACTAAATCCGGCCGGATCGTTTTCCGGCCGGAATTTCCGGAACTTTTTGGAAATGTTTAAGTTTTAAATTTTTAATATAATTTAAATTCAAATATATGCAAAAATTAAAAAATTTTTGTAATTGGTCAACAGTGAAGTGTGTGCGTGTTTCCTTGCCTATAGATAGACTGGCGGCTGTGGTTCCCCGACTTCTTTTTAATATTTTTATTCTTGGCAGGTGGCTGCTATTCTTCAATTGAATGAGTAGAATTATTATATAGAATGCTGATTGAAAATTAATATTTAAATAAACATTACTTTCTATCTAGGTAAAATTAATGGTAATTAACACTGCATACTGTAGCTAGTTTAAAAAAAAGTAAAAATAAATCAGCCTCAATATTTTCCGTATAAAAATAGGCAAGCATTTTTAATTTAGGTCCCGATCCGGCAGGAAATCCGGCGATCTGGTCCGGCCAAAGGTCGGACCGGATATATGTATATATATATATATATATATATATATATATATATATATATATATATATATATATATATATATATATATATATATATATATATATATATTTATAAATATATAGATAAAATAATCTACTTCCGCACCTGATTTTGGACACGCTGCAATAGCTTATTATTTTCGGAGAAAATGCAACTATAAAGTGAGAAAAATTCTAAATTCTGTCATGAGTTTTCTGATGATCAAACGTATCTAAAATCAAGTTGAAATACCTAACTGTATTGTATACCTATGAACAAGTGACTAACACAATTAAATTAATATAGTTCCTAGAAATATCCAATAATCTTATTTCACCGAGACTTATTTCCAAAGGCGTTTCCACCTTCCCCTGTCTGTCATCATTGTTCGAATCAAGGTTCTCTTCCGTACAGTGGCAGAGGGAACTGAGGACCGGCTGCTGAACCCCATAACACAAGAACAGCTGGTGAATCTCGCTCGGCCATGCATGCGTGGCCGGACGCATTAAACATATTATTCAGAGTAGGCAACTCGATTGCACACAATGAAGACTTACACCAGCGAATGCGGGAGGAAAAATAGGGGGTGAACAGACTGCAACGAACTCTAGCAGGAAGCCATTTAGGTACTTTCATATTTTCATAAAAAAACACTAGCTAAACTAATTGGAAGTGAACGACACATCTTGTAATGAACTACATCAACTTATAGGGAATAAGAGTAGCGATAGGATACCACAACGAGCTACTTGCCATAATTGGACGTTACAAATATGACAAATGATCTTCATCGGAATTTGTGCTAACAACAACTTGTCGAATAATTTATAGTTTTGTAGACGTGCTGAGACACCAGCAGACGCAGAGGCCAAGTTAATTTAAAATAATTTGGGCACTGACTGAATTTCCGCAAAAACTGGGTCAAACCTAACACAGCTGGTTAAGTATTTTAATTGAATATAGGTCGTAGAAGTTTCCAGATAAAAACTAACGAATTTCGGTTCAGTTTCGTGACATATTTTAAATTTAGTTATATTTTATCCCGGAAAATACATACTATTGCAGTGTATCGAAGGAAAGCAGTCAGGTGCGGGAGTATTTTCTCCATCCGTTTTAGGACTCCTAGACTACGATTTTCGAAAAATTTTTCATGCCTGATATTTATATATATATATATATATATATTTATATATATATATATATATATATATATATATATATATATATATATATATATATATATATATATATATATATATATATATTTATAAATATATATATATATATATATATATATATATATATATATATATATATATATATATATATATATATATATGTATAGTGCACGTTCGCTAAACGGATTTGCAGTTTTAACGGAGTTGGTGCATTTCGAATTGTGTTATTTTAGCAAATAAGTTTCGAATTTGAGGCTTTTTAATAGTATGATTTTTGCGTTATTTGCTATAAATCAGCTGAAGTACTTTTTGTGTCACATATCATATTTTTTACATACTGTATAGTATTTATCCATTTTTCCCAATTGGATATATTCAAAATGCCACCCTGTTCACCATCGGTGCATGAATTGTTTACTTCGTTGGAATCTACAAGTTGACAAGTGTTGCACGAATAATCATACGAGACATTTAGTTCTCAACAGATTCACTTCAGCCATTATAAATCTATGATCGGGATAGTATGAGGAATGCGGAAACGGTGTTCATAAAAAATGCTTCAACAAATATCCTTTGCACATCAGGAAAACGGATTACCTATAACTTCAATAGAGTGACGACACAACATTCGATTAGGGCAAATAAGAACACTTCTTGAGTCTCTGACTAACGTATAAACGTTAGATTTCTGGTATAAAGAAGTTGTAATATCACAAAAAACTATTTGTAAATTCTTACTGCCGACGCGACGTCAATTCATTACGAAACATATAAATGATTCGTGAATTTGGACTTTTCACGTAATTGCAAATGCCCAGATGGGCTGCGTATAAGTAAAATTCCTATAGAATAACAACCGTGGAGGGCATCTTTCACGATTCCTCAGAGCTATAGGACCGTATTCAATAATATAAACAATAGTGATAGAGGTAGTCTCTCAGACAAAACAAACACAATAACAATCACTTGACTCAAAAATTTAACGAATTAACATCGCATGGCGCCCGGTACCTAATTACTTAATGAAAGCTGGTAGAAGAAAAAACTATCTCAATTTATAACTTAGAAATAAGTATATTTTCCAATCAAAAATAAAAATCTGAGTCATTTAATGTGATGATAATAATTTTCACATATTAAAAATTCCGACAAATGGGCCTACAAGCAGGTAGACGTAGTCCGTCCGTCGATAGGAGCTGCGCTCTAAGAAGTATTCCGTATTTCGTTGAACTTTTATTAAAGCTTTCAGGAGCCATATGCCAGGCGCCAGAATAATATCAGCGATTCATTAAACTTAGATTAAAATGTTTACGAAGCAGATCGGAGCTCATTTCAATAGCGGTAAACTCGATACCTGAGTTGCAACTAAATGCTACATGAGGCTCTATCAGCGAGCCAAAGCATTTTTGTTACCTTATGTTACCTGTAGCCATACCTGCACTCGAAAAACTGTCATAAAATTCTTAAAATGACAACTTTACTGCACAATACAGTATGGTTTCAATGAAAATAGCTTGTGATATTTTTCAGTTACATTATGATCTTTAGTAGTATTTTCTACGAAAATAATAGACTTTTGCAGAGTATCGAAAGTCAAGTCAGGAGGTACGGGAGGAGTTATATACAAATATACAAATATATATATATATATATATATATATATATATATATATATATATATATATTTATAAATTTCTTCCGGTAAATAATGGCATCTGTAGTGGCTCCCATTGAACCATATGAGCTGAAATTTAGAATCTGGGACTGCTATTACAGCGTGGTTTTTCAAACCATAATTTAGTCCGTTCGAATCACATCTAGGCTCCATGCACTTCGAGTGACAGAACTTTGCGGCTGACCCGAATTTTTTGTTGTTGCAATGTATCAATTACAACTACTCACAAAAGTTTACTAATTTCAATTATCGAAATTGCTTTACGAATACCGTAAATGATAATATGCAATGCATTTAAAGAAACTCTATGTGTTTAAAAGCTGATGAAAATACATAGGTGATTATATTAAAACTGTTTTTGCCTGTGCTATATTTTCAATTATTCTTTTTTAGCAATAACAGGAGTTTGAAAGTTTGAAGAAATATTAACGTTTCTTCACTGTTTCAAAAAATTTTGGGAGCAAAATTATTACTATATTCAAAATTATAAGTCAAATGAGGGATAGCTTTGTTTCGTTCATCTTTTAACAACATTAGTTGCTAATTGAATTCTCACATCACACAAAACGTTACCCAGGTAGTGTACACAAGATGCTCTTGATTATTTGCTCATACTATATGATTAATATTATTACCTATCTCCAATACCAACTACAAATACAGATTCAATTTTTTCAACGTAGAAAAAGAATACTCTGAGGAATCCACATAGATACCCTAATAATAATAATATATATATATATATATATATATATATATATATATATATATATATATATATATATATATATATATATATATATATATATATCTATATATATATATTATATATATATATATATATAGATATATATATATATATATATATATATACCGGGTGTCCACGGAAGGTGGCTCGCCCCTATAACTTGTTTTCAGAGATAATGAAATAAAATTTAGAGGATCTGTTTGATGCATAAAACTGCATTTTTTGACAAGTAACTCAACTTCATGCAACTTCCGGTTTCACCGGAAGTGACATAAACTTTCGATTTTTAAATGGGACACCGGGTATATTTTCAGTTTTTATGTCTCCATATGACCTTTAGAATACAACCATGTATCATTTGTTACTTTTTGTCAATTGTTTTTAATTTTTTTTTCGAAATAAATTTTTATTCTAGAGGGCTATGGATGCATTCAAATAACTAATTTCGGTCCTAAAATGCATGTTAAAATACAACTCCACTATTTTCGATCAAAATGTTCCAGCTATGTGGAGTTTAATTTTAAAACTTTTATTACTATTTTATTTCAAATGGCAACATGGTGGCTCATCGGGTTTAAAAAAAAGATAATTTTATTACGATTAATTTGATACCGCACTCTAGGTATTAGGTTGAAAGAAAACTTTCGATAAAAACCTGAAATCCCATTACCTTAGAACTTTCATTAAATCTTATTGAGATTAAAATAACATTTGAAATCATCGAGTTGCCTGTGACCAACACAACTGAAACAAAATAAGTCCAAAGCCACGCCCACAAATCTACGTCCCTGGACGGCAAACAGGGCCATTTTAGGACCGAAATTATTTATTTGAACGCATCTATTATGGCCTTCTACAATAAAAACTTATTTCGAAAAAAAAATTGAACAACGGTTACAATAAGTAGCAAATGATACATGGTTGTATTCTCAATGTCATATGGAGACAAAAAAAACTGAAAATATACCAGGTGTCCCATTTAAAAATCGAAAGTTTATGTTAGTTGCATGAAGTTGAGTTACCTGTCAAAAAACGCAGTTTTATGCATTAAACAGATCCTGTAAATTTAATTTCATTATCTCCGAAAACAAAAAAGTTATAGGGGCGAGCCACCTTCCGTGAACACCCGGTATATATATATATATATATATATATATATATATATATATATATATATATATATATATATATATATATATATATATATATATATATATATATATATGAACATCATATCAACAATCACAAACATAACAATAATTCATTCTGGAAAGAAGTGTTTATGAATCTCCCAATAATTTCACTTCCTAAAGTTTATAAAAAGTTTTCAACGACGTTTTCTCATAATTTACAAAGGGCCTTTCGAATTCCTACGCGTTTTCATATACCAACTGTGTTGTTCTCAGCGAAGCATATCATCGAAGTCATCAAGTCACCGACTGCGAATGGGTTTATACGGTACCCATACAAGCAGATAGGTCGTCGAAACGAGGGGTTATAGACCTCTCAATGCACCCCATGTGTGTAAAGCATCGCCCATATTAAAATAGAAGTGTTCAGTAAGGGCCATGCGTTTGAGTTGGTACTGTAGGTTCTCCTATTAGCTGACTATACGAAAGTCACGCACAACAGTTTATAACAGTTTTTAGTTGTAGATATTTTTCCCCGAAAGCACTGTATCGAAAGTCAACGGTGTGGAGAACGAGTGGGCTTCAAATCTGTTTTATTATAATAATAATAATAATATATTCATTCAGCTGCCATTTAACAATGGATATACACCTCCTGAACCACGACTTTTGAGTATTTTTTGAAGCATGATATATACAGGGTGTTCCTCAAAGACATGCTAATATTTAAGGGGGTGATTCTTTGGCTCATTTTAAGCAAAAAACTACCTATGAACGTATGTCCTGAAAGTCTCAACTTTTGAGATACAGGGTGATTAAAGTTTGAAAAATTTGGCTCATTTTAAGCAAAAAACTACCTATGAACGTATGTCCTGAAAGTCTCAACTTTTGAGATACAGGGTGATTAAAGTTTGAAAAAAAAATCAGTTTTTCAATAATAACTGAGATAATATTGTAGACAATTTCATGAAATTTGCTACATGTCTTGAATGCATCAAGATGCATTTTGTTATGTACAAAAATTTTCATTTTCTCTACCAGTGGCGTTCGTACGGGATTTGCATTGAATATTTCTTGAGAGAAAACTGCTTCAAAAACGCCTCTGCTTTCTCTTGAAATGAAAATAAATTTTGAGATCCTCATTTATTTTTGATCTCATGGGTTTTCTGTATCCGACGCATGGTTTTCGCTTAAAAAAATTAAAATCGTTTTTTTCAGGATCAATTCCTCAAATATCTGATGCAATGTGGAAATGTCTGTGCGTCGACTGAAAGCAAATTAAGAGATCAGATTTTCTCCAAATGTACCAAGTCTTATAGAGTTGTCTACAATATTATCTCAGTTATTACTAAAAAATGTTTTGTTTCAAAATTGTATAAAATAAAAGGAAGAATCGCACCCTTAAATCTTAGCATGGGAGTTACTGGACACATCAATCATTTACTGAACATTATTTTGGGTTCTTCCAAAAGTAGGTACTTATGGTTATTTCACAGGCGTTATTGGAGACATCAATCATTTACTAAACCATTATTTTGGGTTCTTCGAAAATAGACTTATGGTGATTTAACAGGCGTTACTGGAGACATCAATCATTTACTAAACCATTATTTTGGACTCGACAAAAAGACTTATGGTTATATCACAGGAGTAACTGGGGACAGCTAACATTTACGAAACCATTAATTTGGTTCTTCGAAAATAACCTTATGGTGATTTAACAGGCTTTACTGAAAACATCAATCATTTACTGAACCATTATTTTGGACTCCAGAAAAAAAGACTTATGGTGATATCACAGGAGTTACTGGGGACAACTATCATTTATTAAACCATTAATTTGGGTTATTCGAAAATAAACTTATGGTGATTTAACAGGCGTTACTGGAGACATCAATCGTTTACTGAACCATTATTTTGGACTAAAAAAAAAGACTAATGGTGATATCCACAGGAGTTACTGGGGACAGCAATCATTTACTTAACCATAAATTTGGGTTCTTCGGAAAAAAAATTATCGTAATTTAGAGGCGTTATTTTTAGTAAAGTACTGAAAAATCTGTTGACTTATTCAGAACATTACGTGAACACTAAATACCATTAAACTCCTAGATTGAATTGAACTTTATTTCATGCTTCTTAAATAACATGATAGATTCTAATAGTCCATTAATTATCAGTCACATGCAGCTCAAGCAAACTGAACACAACAAAATTAAGATTTATTCGTAAACACAAAAACATTTTTCCGCAGCTCCGTTACGCCTACTCAAAATTTTCAGATTTTTCGGTTATTTCTGTACGTGTTAAGGTCGGGTATCTTAGAGAACGTTCACTTTTGTGTTGTTTTTGGCAACGACATGTGTTAATATATCCGACGCTGCAGCCGCATCGACGTGCATAGCACAGATTTTACATATCCCAAAGTCCTTGGTTTTCTGCCAATGCCACCTTTAATTATAAAACACGTGTCCAAATGTCGTTATTAATGAACCCAATGGTAAGAAATATTGATCCCGTTGTATACTCGGATGTCACAAGAACAATTGTGGCAGTTTTCCAAGTTGCTTCATTACCAACCCGAGTAATCAAAAAACTGCGACAGCATCAGAGCTCCTTCAGTACGGTCCTATTTCCAAAAGTCAATTTGAAGGAACTGCGGAGGTGAACTAAGTCTTACGTAACATGAAATCCAACAACTCAATCTGAATGAAAAAAGTTGAAACTCACGAGAGATTTTTCCTAACAGCAACTCAATCCATGTAGCAAATTTCAAAATGTGAAGAACCAGCAAGATTCGTGGGTCGTATCTTCCCCTCATTTTTGTTCTTTTTCACATACAAACTCTTAACATCCCCTGAGACAATTTGGGTGCGCTGTGGAGCTGAGGAAACTTACTTAGAGATGGCAGCGTTTGAGGAAAAGAGTTGAAACCCAGAAGACGATGTAGAATCAAATAATCAGAAGTGGTGCAATTGTTCGGAACAAAACAGATTTATGATATTATGATTTTTTTAAATTGATTTAAAAAAAGGTACAGTTGGAAAAAGACATATTTCATCAGAAAAATATTTAAAAAAATAAAACACAATATTCTTTGTCAAAAAAAAACTGGTTTGTGCCAAATAAGGGACAGCATGCAAAATGAACTAAAAATATTTTATACAGCCAATATTTCATCTTCATCTGATATGTTGTCTTCACTTTCATTCGGATTATAATTATGTATAACTACATTTTTTTATGCATAAAATAACTTGGGATCCATAATATATCAGAAAAAGATTTCTTTCACATATTCTAAATTCATAATCTGCAGATATGGTCAAGTCAGATATACTTGAACTGCATAATGTTCCATATATGGCACAATATGGTCAAGTCAGATATACTTGACTTGCATGATGTTCCATATATGGCACAGTGATTTTTAGATGAAAAATGTCAATTATTCAAAAATACGAGTACTTGCCACTATGAGGCAGTTACTAGAAGTATATTTTTCACAAAAACAATTTTTATGAGGTAAGAAGTTACGTGGATGAACTCAAAACTATTACTCAATCTACAATAATACTGACAAGCAGCTGATTCATCGTCATCATTTTGAAAAACACATCTAACTGCGAAATAATTACAGAGAGGGAGCTACCTCTTTGGAAATATGTTTGTATGTGCCTGAAATGGCAATTCATGCATATAAAGTTACATATATTTCTCTGACGTAAGTATTAAAGAGGTGTAAAACATTGGTTTGTGCCATATTTGGCACAAGATGCAACAAGGGGTTAACAAATTCCATCACGAAAAATTATTATGAGAACAAGGGGAATGAGTTAGGGTAACCAAATAAAACAATAGAAATTATTGAACAACTAACAGAGAACTACCGTTTCCGAAGGATACCATATCAGATCAAAAGAACAAAATAAAAGGGTGACTACATGAAACCTTATTCACTGTTGAAGGAAAATGAAGAGAAAGTTAAAATTTTCTCTTCACAATATAACATAATTTAGTCGAAGCGGAAATGTAACGATTAAAATTAAATTTGCGAAGTACCGATGAATGTAAATGACTTTACGATTCAACGAACAATCGAATTCGCAACGCTCTTTATTTTATCAAATTGAGGAGATAAATCAAATGTTATCAATTTATTATTAGAGAAAGTTCGATTTCTACAGTTTACGAAACTGAATTTATTCCATTTAGCGCAAGAATCAATTTATACAGATATTCGCAGAATTAAATAGAAATATACAAGAAACTTACCTAATACGAATTAAAAATCATAGAGATCTTCACGTTTCAGATACTCAGACACTATCGATTGTCTACAACAGAGATCTGCGATCCAGTGACTATGTACAGTTTAATTTTAGTTTGCATTTTGATACTACCGTTTAATCAATGGTAGTTATTGTTACTTATTGCAGTTTGAATACAATAACTTATAAACAAAGAGACCATTATTTGGTGTTGATATTCTTCTTATCTTACTAGCTGGCTGCCTGGTACGCGTTGCAGCCAGGGTTGCAAGATATCAAAAAATTTGATTTTTTCGATTAAATCGTGATTTTTATCAATTTATACTAATTTTATCCTTAAATATGGCAATAATAAATTTTATCTACTCCAGTGAGTTAAGAAGCTCTTACCGCACGCATTTTGAGTGAGTTAAGAGCTTCTTAACTCACGCATTTTTATTACCGCACTCTTTCTTTAGATGGCTACCAAAATAAAAAAAAAGGTTGTAAAACATTTATTTTGCAATACCTACTAAATACAAGTTTAATAAACTACCTATTCTATTAATAATATCAGAAGGAATACTTTCCGAATCGCTCATTTTACATCACAATTTTTGAAACTTGACTTTAAAGTGACATCAATATTATTTAATATCAAATTGACATTGCCATGCATGGTGTTTCAGGTACTTATTTGAACAAAGGTATTAAGGTAAAATTAATTATGATAAAAATGAATCGTATAAAAATAAGTATCCCTGTTAGGAGTAGATAAAATATTGTACAATACACGCGAGTTAACCCCATTAAGACACTTGTGTGGTTACACAACTGTTAACTCACTTGCTGCTGTTAACTCACTTGTATCGTAAATAACTATTAAAATACTTATTTTCATTAGTCTGTCTATATTCCCCAAATATATTTGTTGTCTAGATTAACAGTCAGAAAATCTCCTCGGCGACATCCAAAGTAACTTGTATTAGGCCCCTACACACGGACGTTGATGTCTTAACACATCAACGTGCATCCAAGAACGTGCAACCAATAACGTTAATGTGGATGCAAAATACCCATGTTTTTTTAATGTACAACCCGGATGAACTCCTCGTTGATGTTTTCTGAATCGTTTGAATTTTTTGATGCGCTTTCCAACGAACACGTACAGGTGTGAAAGTGTTGATACGATTTAACGTTATATTTGATTGTACATTCTTGGTCAGCCAGGGTTGCAAGACATCATAAAATTTGATTTTTTCGATTAAATCGTGATTTGTATCAATTTATACTGATTTCATCCCTAAATATGGCAATAATAAATTTTAAAATACTTATTTTCATTATTCTGTCTATACTCCCCAAATGTATTTATTGTCTTCTAGATTAACAGTTAGAAAATCTCCTCGGCGACATCCAAAGTAACTTGTATTAGGCCCCTACACACGGACGTTGATGTCTTAACACATCAACGTGCATCCAAGAACGTGCAACCAATAACGTTAATGCTGATGCAAAAATACCCACGTTTTTGAATGCACACTCCGGATGAACGACGCGTTGATGTTTTCTGAATCGTTTGAATTTTTTGATGCGCATTCCAACGAACACGTACAGGTGTGAACGTGTGGATGCGATTTAACGTTATATTGATTGTACATTCTTGGATGCACGTTGATGTATCAAGACAAAACTGTAGTTTTGTACGTACGCGTGTATGCAATCAGGTTTCGCTTTTGGATGCATGTTTTGGATGCACGTCGATGTATTAATTCATAGACGTCCGTGTGTAGCCCGCAATTGACATGAAAGTTTTCGGAAGCCTCCCTCGGTTGACACGAGACGAACCATTTCTTAATTTAGTCGGCCTATATAAGATTTGGTACATTCCAAACTTCGAAATTGCTTTGGAACCGAAAAAACCACTGAAATATTCTACTGTACAAGCATTAGGATTGACTTACATTACTATAAACTGTTTTTGTTGCTGTAAACTATTTGTGTTTTCTTAAGTTTATTATATGAATATTTTTGAACCTGGACTGATGACGATTAATTATATTTTTACACCTACATAATGTATGTAAACAGTTTTTATATGTTAATATTGGAATATTTTCCTTTTTTCCAATTTCGTGATGATTTATTTGCTGGGGCGACTTTTTTTCACAGCAATTTATAATTTGATTTAAATCAGGATTAAAATTCAAACAATCAGTTAATTCAAAAAGTCGCAACCTTGGTTCCAGCGGCTTAAAGTTATATATATATATATATATATATATATATATATATATATATATATATATATATATATATATATATATATATATATATGTATATATATATATATATATATATATATAATATATATATATATATATATATATATATATCTATATATATATATATATATATATATATATATATATATAGCTATATATTTATATATATATATATATATATATATATATATATATATATACCGGGTGTCCCAGTATACCTGTTCCAATAGATTATCTCAGCCATTTCGAAAGATGAAAATTTGAAAATTTCATGATCTCCAATTCGTTCAAGAAACCTTCAACTGAGAAAAGCAAAAATTGAAATTCACTTCCGGTTTGACCGGAAGTGACTCTGACTTCTTTGTTTCAAATAGCACCCTGTATATTTTTTGCAATTCTTTATTTCTACTGAAAATTATCTTTCCAACGATGTATCACTCTTTGTATTTCATATTTGATTTGATGGAGAAAACGTAAATTTAAATTTCAAGTTGAAAGAATTGCAGTAGGCTACGATATTTTGTGTAATTTTTATTCTGACTTCAATAATAATTGATATTTTATGAACAATTTTACACTGACTGCAATAAAGAATTCATTGACCTCATCTATCATTCTACTATAGCGTTCTGTCATCATGACAGACATAAACTTTCAAATCTAAGCCAGATTTAGCCCATTTTCTGTGAGATTGTATTACGTTTTAAATAGTTGCATGTTTCATATGATTGTCAATCATATTCATTACATAATGGACTACGAAATTACGAGAAAATGCAATTTGTTGAAAATAAAATTAGTTTCTTCGAATATACTGAATTACACAAAATGTATTACTTTTAACAGATAGATTTAAACAAAAAATATCTTCCTTACAGTTTAGTGCCTCCTAAATAAAAATTTTTTTGGTTTTTGCATAAACTTAAAAAAAATATTATATGCAACTCCTAATGAAATTAAGGTATAATTGTTCATAAAATATCAATTATTATTGGAGTCAAAATCAAAATTACACAAAATATCGTAGCCTACTGCAATTCTTTCAATTTGAAATTTACGATTTCTTCATCAAATCAAATATGAAATACAAAGTGTGATACATTGCTGGGAAGATAATTTTGAGTAGAAATGAAAAATTGCGAAAAATATACAGGGCGCTATTTGAAATAAAAAAGTCAGAGTCACTTCCGATCGAACCAGAAGTGACTTTCAATTTTTGTTTTTCTCAGTTGAGGATTCCTTGAACGAATTGAAGATAATGAAATTATCAAATTTTGATCTTTCGAAATGGCTGGGATAATCCACTGGAACAGGTATACTGGGACACCCGGTATATATATATATATATATATATATATATATATATATATATATATATATACATATATAGTATTATATATATATATATATATATATACATACAGTGTGTCGCAATTAAGATGAAGACACACATTTCAGTTACCTAGTCAACGGAATATAGATTTGAATTTTTTCAGAGTCATAAGCGGTGGTGGGACATATTTCTTAAGATGCTTAACTGAATTCTGAATTTAAAACTCGGCCTACTACGAATTGACCAATACGGCCGATTCTCAATATTTTGTTTCGCGTTAGAGATATCGAAAAAAGTTATGAGAAAAAGTTATATATATATATATATATATATATATATATATATATATATATATATATATATATATATATATATATATATATATATATATATATATATATATATTATATATATATATATATATATATATATGTATATATATATATATATATATATATATATATATATATATATATATATATATATACATTATACCTGAGCACGTCCACGCAAAGTTTTTTAAATACAAAATGATGTAGGTATGCGCTTTCACACCTACTCGGCAATGTAGTCCACAAAATTTATTTTCAAAAACTACACAGTTGATATATTTCATAATTTTTTCGAGTATTTTTCAAGGCTTTATCTGGATGACTGCTATCGGACGTTGCCTCATGAGAATAACGTATTGGCAATATTTATCTGCCTCGTTTTACCAAATTTCCTTCAGAAATATCCCATTGGATAGTGAGTACACAGCAACGGACTGAAAATGACAAGTGTACGAACTAAATTAAAATTATGTAGAAAAATATATTAAATACTTCGCGACTGAAAATCGCACCAGCATAGTCCAATGGAAATTATTTCGCTAATCGGCTTATTAATAAGCCGAACATCGGTTAAACAAAGCTCTCAAACGTTCGAACGAGTCACGTGGCTTTTGGCATCATTCCCTCGGATATTTTTCATTTGTTTCCACGTGATAGGACGTCCATCGGCGCAGCCCCCTTGTTTCTTTCGAACGCAGTTATTTTCGAATATTTTTGGAATTATTTCAAATTTCAGTCGTTCGCGTTCATCAGGGTTATAACTGAAAATATTCCAACAAAGGATCGAAATCAAGAATCGCTACTGTTATTTTTGGTCCTGACATTGAAGCGCGAATTATCGGATAGGTAGGTAGGTACATAGTTTATTTTGATAAGTTATTTTTTTGAATAACGTAATGTAATTGAATCGCTATATGCAGAAACCACACATGTCCAAAAAATCAGTTTTAGAGGAAATGAAAAAAACACTCCCAAGTCTACTCCAGGCAACATATTTTATATTAAAAATGCTAAAACGATGGTTCAAAGTTATTCTAAGGAAATGACAATATAACTTAAATTAAAAAATATAACATTGATTTCCTAGAATTTGTCAAAAAAATGGACATGTGTCGTTTCTGCGTAGCATGGATTTTAAATAAGAAACGTTCTATTTCAAAGGGAAAATATATTGTACAAGTTTAACAAATTACTTATAATGTTTATATTATCTAATTGGTGGTAGTGAGTCATAGAATTATTTCTTTATAAAAGTCTTGAAAATCTTCCTCCACAATCGTAGAGCATTTTCTTATGTGATCCATTTTGCTCGATTTTATTTCAACTTTTCCTAAAGGATATGCTGGAGCAGATGGAAAAATCGTTAAAATTTTACCTAGTTGCCGAAGTTTGAAAGTATGCTTAGTAGCTCCATCGATAAATTCCAAGACAGCAATACATCCCTTATTTTCGCTATCGTAGATGAACTGCGAGCAGGCACTGATGGCAAAATTCACTTTCAGATTCCGTGGTACGCTTTTTGAAATAGTTTCCTCAGATAAACAGTTTTTTTTTATAAAACTTTGGCCACCAATCTTCAAAGTTAACTACATCACTTGTAGTAACTTCTTTCACTGAAAACTTGTTGGTGGTGCTGCTAGTTACAATAAGCTCTGTAAGTTGATGAACTGTGAAAATTCTATCCGTTTTTCTCAATTTTCGTTTTATCATCGCAAAGTCTCTATCGCAAGGAAGGAATGAATGCCCTCTGACTGGAAAATAGTGAATAATTTTCGAAAATTGGTCAGCGTCGGTTAATGCAAGGAGCATGCGTATTAAGGTATGATTTTTATTTTGCCCCCAGCAGTTATCGCTGAAGAGGTGAAGTTCAGTGATGTCCTTAGAAAACTCTTTTAGATAATCTAAAAGAAATGAGCAAATTTCATTACCTGTTTTCTCAGTAAGGCCTGGTAGTATGTTTAGTGAAAAAACTGAAAACAACCACATAATGTACAAAACAGGTTCTTGATTATTCGATTTTTAGGCCTTGTCTTTAAAGAGATTACACCTCATTTTATGAAACCTTGTTGGCCCATTGCTGCCTGTTTTTTGACTTTTCAATTTTTTAAAAATTGATAACCAAATTAATATCAATCCGTCAAAAGTTTTGAGAAAGTCATGAATAGATATGTATATATGTATATATATATATATATATATATATATATATATATATATATATATATATATATATATATAATATATATATATATTTATATATATATATATATCTATATATAATATATATATATTTAAATATATTATAATATATATATATATATATATATATATATATATATATATATATATATATATATATATATATATATATATATATATATAACTGAGATTGAATTCTAGCACATCACTTGGTGAAACATCATAAAGAATAAAGTATAAACTTTAACATAAAAAACACTTGGCTTATGTTTCATAATAAAAAAAATATTTAGATACTGTATTTAGCAGTAACGAAAAACAAGTCGACTTTTCGTTAGTGCTAAATACAGTATCTAAATATTTTTTTTATATTGTGAAACATAAGCCGTGTTTTTTATTTTAAAGTTTATACTTTATTAATTATATATATATATATATATATATATATATATATATATATATATAATATATATAAATATATATATATATATATATATATATATATATATATATATAATATATATTATATATTATATATATATATATATATATATAATATATATTATATATTATATATATATATATATATATATATAAATATATATTATATATTATATATATATATATATATATATATATATATATATATATATATATATATATATATATATTATATATATATATATATATATATATATATATATATATGTATGTGTGTGTGTGTGTGTGTGTGTGTGTGTGTATCTGTGTGTGTATACATATATTATGAATTATTTTATGTTGTTCCATCCAGAAAAAAGATGCTTAGTCAGCGGTGGTGTAAGGTCGCGACTATTAATAGAACTACCTCGCAAAAAAAAACTTCTCCCAGCGACTGTAGGTAGACTGTAATAACTTTTGTGGAACAAATATTGAACGGCCTGTAATTTCATGATTCCGTTGAAAAAATCCTTGTAGATACGCTTCAGTTACGAAAGTAATCATGTCAGAGCGACCGTCTGACACGTGTGGGTTTATTTAGCGGCGACGTCGTCCCCATTTCAATAGGCAATATTTACAGAAATTGCGCGTCTCCATCATCTAGGTCGATTAGTTACAACCTTGCCCAAGATTTGCGAATCGGAATCGTCGGAGGCTTTCCCGTCAAGTTTTGAGGTGAATGTTACTGCTTCGTACACGTTCCATATGAGAATTGAGTAAATCTCAACAACAGGAATATTGGCTATAAATCGACAGAAAGTATCATTATTATTCCCCTTTACCCAAAAAATAATAGATTATTGCACTGTATCGAAAGTTTACAGTGTGGTGCGGGAGTAGTTTTCAAATCCGTTTCATAACTCATGGACTACGATTTTTGGAGTTGTTTCGAATTCTGATGTTTTTCCTGGTTACTTTTGGCATCTGCACCCTTCAGTCCAAATGAGCGGACATTTGACATCTAGGGTTGCCTTGAGGCAGAGCAAAACCATAAAAATTTTGGGTTTTTTTTTTATTATGGTGAGGCCTCCACTCTAGTGGGTTCTCCTAAATTAAATGGAAATTTTGGCATCTCCAAACTTTGGGAAATTTTTTATTATCTAGTACGTATTGTCACCTCAGATCGCATTTTTTTTGACACGATGACAAGAAAGATTAGAAAGCATTTCATTATGTCTTCTAATATTATGAGTATTGAGATATAAAAAGTTTTCTTAGACATATTTCACTGTAGAAAATATCTTTTTTCTTCGAATCTCACCAAATATGTGACGAATAAAATATTAACCTGTATTTACCGAACTACCTGACTAGCAGTTCTGAATTGGTTTTTCCTATTCTAATAATTATTTGTAACCATCCTTGTATTTACCCCTTCTACACAATTTGTCATTTCTTTATTTCTTGTTTTTGATATAACAGAGAAACATAGTTAGTTTGCCATTAGCATCTGGAGAAGGTGAAGTTCCACCGAAACGTGCGTCATGCGTTATTTCTTTTAATAAATTTGTAATTTGTTATTATTAACCATTGTTTTAATATGTTTATTAATTTACACCATGTATCAGCCCAATCAATTCAAAACCTGTAAGTTGTGGATTTTCTCGTTCGGGTAGGATACTTATTCATACTACCATTCTTCCTAGTTCTTAACATATCATAAGCAGGTCCGGGTTGTTTAAAGAATAGTTATGGAATGAAATTTTAAAGAACTGCGGAATATCGTTAGGAAAATGAAATAAAGACCCCTCTGTTGTCTACGGGATCTTCGAGGAAAATATGAACTGCTTCCAGCTAGGAGAATATTCTAGAACCTTCGTATTCTAGAACGACACAAGGGGTATAGAAGCACATATCTTAATATACATGATACGTAAATGCTATTATTGGTTATGAATTGCCTTCGGGTTGCCAACGGTTTGAAACTGGCCATCAGACCAGAATCGTGGATAAAATAGATGAGCTTACCTCTTTTTCCAATCAGTTCAATAATTTGCTTTTAAAATTTTTTTTAAACCACTTCATTATATATATTTTTTTCAGAATTTCTGATTCTCAAATTTAACCTAGGTATAGCGAATATATTTGAGAAAAATTCACCTCTCGAGATCTTCAATCGCAAGCTTAAAAATTGAACAAAGGTAGGTAATGACATTTTGATATTAATAGTCTCGAGATGCGGCAAACAACCTCAACCTACGAATATCTAAAGGTTCAATTTCAGTCAGATGATAGGTACTCTAATTTTTGCACGGTTGCTTATAATACCTATAATCTATCGACTCTCATTGTCTACCCAACATTTCAGGGAAAATATATTTTCCAAGGCAATTAATTATAATCAACATCTTCCCACCAATAATAAATGTCACAACATTCGCGTTAGAGTGAGCTTTTGTTTGCCGCAGTCTAGATAACAGCGCCGTTTATTATTAGAATGTCCTTCGTATGAAAAAGGTAATACTACGCTAAATATTCGATAAATTTAGAACAAAGAGTGTATACAATCATTGCCGGCTTTTCGCACGAGTCTAGGTCCATCAAAATGTATAGGAGATAAGCACCTTGAACTTTCGTATTTTTTCGGATATCAATTCGGGACGAGATAGTGAGAGGTTATAATAACCAATTTACATGCAGCCCCACTGAACAAGCTAGTTATTCGGGTACTTAGCGTACACTGGCTAGTATTTGGGAGGTCTCGGGTTCAAACCCCGGGGCCGACTGGTCTGCCATGTTTTTTCAGAGGTTTCCTCATGGTTATGTAAGTCACCTACCCACACTTCCTTATGTTCCATAAATATTCCGTCTGCACTTGTACATACAAGTGTATGCTCTGATCTGGCTGAAGGAGTTAATCCCAAACTCAAGCTGCCCGCCTCCCTGACACATACTTCAGGGAGGAATGAAACACACGTGTTTCATTTTTTTTTCAGCTCCACTGCTTTTTCAGCTCCACTGCCACTGCTACTCGAGCTGCCCGCTGTCCTACTCTGAATATTTCCAAGGCAGTGTCTGTTTACATGCTGCTCCGCTTCAGTCGATGCTCTAGCCATGGAGAACGTCGAAATTGCCGCCGCCTCAGTGCACGGTGTTTTAGGATTGCAAAATTACATTATTGTATTAAAAAGAAAAGAATTATAAGTAGTAGAAGATTGTTAAATTCTTCTACGCTTTGAAGTATAAGAAATACAGGGTAATTCTTTCGACCATTGAAATGTGAAGAGACATTCCGAAATTGTTTCTGAATCTCAAGTGAAATTTCATTTTCACTTGCGTTTTGTACTTCGTTGTTATTCTTTAAGATTTTACTTTGAGTAAAGTTAGAATTTAACACGAGGTTTTGGGAAAATCATTTCATGATACCCGACATTCAACAGGCAGCATGTAAACCATCGCTGCCACACGTGTTGCATGTCCTCTGACTTCCGTTCAAAATACCATCGCAGTAGGGAGTATACAGCAGCGGCAACGGCATCAGAAACGGCAACGACCCGTTTTTATACTCGTGCTGCCTCCTTCTTCAGATCACCCGGAGGTGAGCTGCATGTAACTGGCGTATAACAGATATAGAAGACATAGTATATACACAGCAGTATGATCCACTTATAATGAACTCGCTTAAAAACCTGCATGTAATAAACTAATTTTCAGGTCCTGGAGTGAACACATGGCGAATCCTCGGACAATATGAACTCGTTTGTAATGGAGCCATATTTAGTCTAATCCTGTCTATCATGAGTGAGTTTTTCATGGGGGGTAGTTCCATGTCAAATCAACACACTTTTGATTAAATTTTTACCTCGCCATCTCAGATTTTGGTGAAATTTGGAATACTCGTTGTGGATGCTGGAACTAAGAAAAATACCAAAATCAAATTTTTATCTCGGACCGTTTCCAAAATATGGCTGCGTTAACTGAAACTGAAAGTTCGCACAGCCATATTTGAATTTTGGTATTTTTCTTAGTTCCAGCATTCACAATGAGTATTCCAAATTTCAGCGAAATCTAAGATGGTGAGGTAAAATGGGTGTGTTGATTTGACATGGAATGACCCTGGGCACGATGTTTACGAATTTTATTCTTATATTGAAAATTCAAACTTATTTTGCAGAATATATTTTAAAAAATGTCATAGTGAAATAACTGACTTTTTTCAAAAACAATGTTTTCTATACAAAATGTAGTTCAAGATTATATTGCATATTAAAAAACCTATTGTGTTCTATTTCATTCAATACATACATATTTTAAATTACTTTGTTTGACTCTCAAAAGATGGATACTCGGGTAATATATATATATATATATATATATATATATATATATATATATATATATATATATATATATATATATATATATATATATATATATATATATATAACTTTTTGATAATTATTAGCAATAACAGGCTTGGCGAATCTCAAAAAACTCGATTTTATGAAAAAGTTGACGCTTTGCCACGACATTCGTGGCTTTAGCAAAACTTTTGAAAAATTGAAATTTCTTTGCATTTTTATTGATTTGAAAAAATTTGAACAGTTAAAAAAGACTACTATGTTCAAGCCTATTATTGCTAATAATTATCAAAAAGTTAAAAATAGTTCACAGGCAACAACATTTATATACATATATATATATATATATATATATATATATATATATATATATATATATATATATATATATATATATATATATATATATATATATATATATATATATATATATATATATATATTGTTCTTCGAGAAACCTGTATTCAGAGATCTACATAATGTGAATATCAGGCAAGTGGACCGTCTTTCCTGACCTTAATTTTGTGTTTAAATATTCAGGTAATATTTTACATATACTTAGCGGCTCTATAATGATGTTAGTGGTGATTATAAGAAATACCTGACTTCCAATTTCCGGAAGCATATGAAAATTAAATTACTTGAACTCCAGGAAGCGGAACTCATAAAGCTTTGTTAATTTTATTTATAATCGTTTCATTTACCCTCTCATTGTTTTATATTCATTTAATTGAGAGAATTATTGTTATAGTAATTATATTTATACATTCAGTTTTGTTAGGGTTAATATTGAGTAACTAATATTTAAATGTACCTGATTACTTAATTACCTACTTGATTCTTATTCAATTATTGTAGTTTAAATTTTTTTATATTTACTGGGACTATGTAGTTTATGCTTGACTTCGACCTATGTATGTATATGTAGATTATGCTGACATGGTGATATTATCTTTTATACTATAGGAACTATTTTTACATACCTAATACGTTTCATTGACATTTTAAACGCCCTTAGTAGGTACTGATCCAGAAAAAACTTCTATGAATTATTCATGCGCGATGGTTCTTTAGTACGCGATACACTTACCCCCCAATTATTATTTTTTTCAATAAAATGAATCATTCAATATCGTTAATATTTATCCCGGAACGTGAAAATATTGAAAACTGCTGATGAAATAAATAATTGGTGTGAAACATCATTCAGATTTACATCAGATTAATATGTGAGCATATATTCATTAACGATTATGATTTATCTAGCCTTGATAAAAACGCGATCAAAGTCGAAAATTCATGTTATAAATAAATATTGAAATTAGGGCTGCTAGTAATAAATCACCGAGATACAAATCTGACATTTTGCTCATATTAAAGTAACAGACAATCTTTCATCAGTTTTACTTATACGGAAACTCCGTTGGAGCCATTCAGGAAAAGAATTGAGCGTAAATTTAAAAACAAAAATTGACAAAAATAAACCTTTATTAACCGCCCTGATGTCGAAGCTGCCGAACATGCGCAATTATGCGGAAACTATGAAAATATTGGAGAATTGAATTCACTATATCTACTATCATAAAAATATGGTTATTATCAGTCGATACTCAGCGCATACAATAAACAGGCTAAAATCTATGTATGAACACGTAAAGGAGAAACTTTGTACCCGCTTTGGAGCGGTTTGTGCAATGGGTTGTGTGATATTTGGCGTAGATAGAAAAGTGGCGCAGAAAGCTGAAAATTTTCGCAGGACCACTACTACGGCGCCTTCGCCATTTTATACAACCATTGTTTACGTTTATCCCTTTCACTAGATTTGTCCCTTGGGAGGGACATAAACTTCAATACCACATATTAGCAAATTTTCGATATCAAGCGGGCCCGCTGCTTTTGTCCCGTGTGAAGCACATCCATTAGAAACAATATAAAACAACGGCGCGATCTTTTGTTAGCATCCGGTATTATAAATGTAAACACAATATCGTAGTGCAAGGTGGTCAGTTAACAGTGCGCTAACATCATTACTTTTAATTGATATTGTTGCTATTTAGAGATGTTTATTTAGGCTATGTTTGTTTTACGCAGTAAGTATTGATTGTATTTATTCATATGCCGTAGGTATAAGAATGTAATGTTTATTTATCTGTGCAAAAATTTATGATGAAATAGCGTGTCCCGCTGCAGGGACAAAACCGCTTTAGCATAAAATATTAGCACAGAATATGAATTTTTGAATTTTACATAAAATTGTTAATTTTCAAATAGGTCCATTGTTGCTTTTTTGTTTCAGAAAATGTATCAAAGTCGTAAGCCTCTTACTCAAGAAGAACTGCTTCTTTTACTCGAAAATGACGATAATTCCGATATTCCTGATTTGTCAGATGATGATTTAGGCTGGGACAAGTTTGATGAAGAAGAGAATCAAAATCTTGATGATCTTTTGAATTTTGTAAATCCTGACATAGAAGAAAACGACCAAGAAGATGATCTTGAAAACGTTCTGGAACCGGTAGGTAGTCAAAATGAAGATGGAGAAGATGGTAATATAGAAGCTCCCAATCCCCAAATTAACGAGGGTATTGATGATTTTTATAAGCAGCATAATCTAACCAAGAAAGAAAATATTGTCTGGATGGATAATGCACAAAACCAAACGCGAATTCTAAGAAGATGTAATAAAAATTTGTCTGAGCCTGTTGCTGAATTGCCTGCGCCAGCATCTTTCTTTAGTCGATATATACCCGACAATATTTTTGAGCAAATGGCTAATATGACAAATCTCTATGCCACTCAACAAAATACCCCTAGATTTTCTCCAACTAATATCGATGAGATAAAAAAAATCATTGGGATCCATGTAGTCATGGGAAATTTACAGTTTCCAAGAGTCGAAATGTACTGGAGTTCTACATGTGGCATTGATATTGTAAATGGGAACATGACGCTAAAAAGATTTTATAAACTTAGGCAAACCATGCATTTAGTCGACATAAATAGTAGGGAAGCTTCTAACACTAATAGGTTATGGAAAGTGAGGTCTATTTATGATGCCCTTCGAAAAAGATATCATGAACTGCCGTTGGAACGTAACCTTTGCGTTGACGAACAAATGGTTCCGTTCAAAGGAAGACTAAATATAAAACAATATGTAAAAAACAAACCCAAAAAGTGGGGGGTGAAAATTTACGTGTTGGCTGGCGAAAGTGGCATGATATATGATTTTTTTATCTATCAGGGTTCAACTACAGAAACAAATCCTCTGTATGTGAATATTTTTGGCTCATCAGCTGCTGTAGTTATGCAGCTTTCAGAAAGAATTTCCGAGCCTAATCACACATTATTTTTTGATAACTTCTTTAGTTCGTACAATCTTTTGCAATGCCTCAATTCCAAGTCAATATATGCTGCTTGTACAATAAGACTGAATCGTTTTTACCGTCCAAAACTTCTTAGTGATAAAGAAATGAAAAAAAAAGGAAGAGGATATTCAGCAGAATGTATTAGTAAGGATGGTATAGTCATTACAAAGTGGTACGATAACAAACCAGTTCTAATGGGATCAAACTTCGTTGGTATTGGAGAACAAGATATCTGTAGAAGGTGGGACAAACATAAAGAAGAATTTATCCAAATTTCTAGGCCAGAAGTTATAAAACGTTATAACAACAGTATGGGAGGTGTAGATAAACATGACTTCTTTTAGAGTATCTATCGTTCTTATGTTAGGTCCCGAAAATGGACCGTTAGACTTATAACGCATGCTATAGATTTAGCATTAGTCAATGCTTGGTTGGAATACAAGAATCAAGCTTTAGAACTAGGCATACCAAAATCAAAGTTACTGGATTTATTAGCATTTCGTCAGTCTGTTGCAGAGCAACTTATATATTCTAAAAGACCTCAAAAAAGGGGAAGGCCCTCAAGCGACTGCAATATGGAAACACCTAAAAGGCAGAAGAAGGAGTCAAGACCTGTGAGGAATGCAAGAAATGACGGGTATAACCATTTTATGGAATATGATTCTAACAAAAACAACTCTAGGTGTAAACTGGAAGGTTGCAAAGAAAAAACACATGTATATTGTGAAAAGTGTAAGGTTCATTTATGTTTTATGAAAGGCAGAAACTGCTTTAGGAAATTTCATTTTCCGTAAACTTTTTATTATTTTTAATTTTTAGATACCTCATTGTTTCTATAACAAAAAATAGAGTTTAGTACCGTTTCTTTTGTCGTTATGAAATAAAAATTTTTGCAAACTTGACTTTCCGTTTTTGTTCTAAACTGGCTTTGTCCCTCGAGAGGGACACGCAAAAAAATGAAGATGGAGAGGGTATATAATTTTTTCAAAATATATTTGCATTATTTGTGCCTAAATAAATACATTACCGCCAAAAAAAAATTTTTCCACTTCTATTTTCTGATTGGCAATGAAAGAGTTATACTGCAAAAGTCAAATTCATAACATAAAAAACTCGTGGGCAGCAGCAGTGGCGTAGATAGCTTTTTGCCATGGGGGGGGGATATGACTTTGCGTAAAATTCCATAAATTTTATTTGTTGATGAAAATAATCTTTCATGTAGTAGAAAATTAGGAAGAAAAAATTTTTTTTGCCTGAACATCGCCTTGACGAATTAAATATTTCTTCCACACTTTCAACTAACGAGAACAACAGGTGTGGAAGTAAGAAATCTTTGATAAAGCTCGTCAGTTTTGATGAATTTATCAGCTGCTTTGTCAACTTCGTATAAATCATGCTTGAAGAACACCGAAAATCTTTTTAATATATTTAATCTTGTCAAGGAGTCCTCGGTAGCCCAGCGGTGAGGGCATCGCTTGTAAAACGAGGATTGTGGGTTCGAACCCACCTTGCTCTTGAGTGTAGTGTATGTCCGGAATTTAGTGGTTCAAAAATTAATCTGTTGGGTAATGACTTAGATTCAAGCCCATTGGCCGTTCGGAACAGGCGTTATAGGTCCCTGGAGTTAATAAAAATAGTCCAGTGAACAAGTGCTTTTTTGTTCAACTTTTTTCAGCAGTTTCAGAAAAAAAAAAGCAAAGTGTTATTCGATTTGTAGCATGTAGATGTTTTTTGAGAAAATGAAAAATTCGCTAGCGAAAATTGTGAAAGTTATAAACAATATACCTACTGAAAAAAAGGGGATTGGTTTTTCGCCAATATGTCAAAAAATAATTGAGATTTTGAAATCTGAAGAAAGATTCAAAAAGAAGAAGAAATTTCCCAAAAGAAAAACTCAACTTCCGGAACTGTTGAATCAATATTCATAATTTTCTCAGAGAGGTAAAAATACTGCTGGGTAAGGGTTAACTTCGTTTGGGGAAGTCACGTGCATTTAGGAAACTTCAACAATAAACATTATTTAACCATATAAAATATGAAAAGTTACTGAATCGGTGAATAAACAATAATCCGTCGATAATAGAAATTTCTCTATTAGTTATGCAATAGTTAATCAACAATTTTTTGGTGCTTGAATATGAAAATTGTGATAAATGTTAAAGTATCGATCTGAGATTTTTTCATTCTTGGAGCTATTAAATTAAAAATAAAAAATTTAAATTTTTCAGTTTTTTACTAACAATTTACGTAGTTTTGCAAAATCGAAATGAAATTTTTCTCATGAATTTAATGGTCCGTTTTTTATTATCGGAAGCTACATGGAAATGGTTATTTTCAATGTTCATCTCCTATTATTTGAACAATTGTTATGAATAAATGCGTTGTTTATAAGAGAATCAAGAAACAGAAGTTATGATTAGGGTGTTTAACTTTGCAACTAAGTAAATTGTTAGTAAATAAACTGAAAAATCGAATTTTTCAACGGGAATCTATTCTGAGGTCTTTCAAAACTAGCTCCAAGAAAGGAAAAAATATCAGATTTATAATTTAACAGTTAACACACTTGCAATGTTCTTGTTCAAGTAGCAAAAAGCTATTGCATAACTAATGCGCGAGAAAGAGCGATAAAAATGTTCATTTACCTATCCAGTAAGAACCCGAAATTTTACATTCCTTAATTTTCATATTTAATATAGTTAAATAATGTTTTTATTCGAGAAAATTATAAATATTTATCCTACAGTTCCGGGGAAAATTTCTTATAGAAAATTTCCTCCTCTTTTTGTATCTTTATTTAGATATCAAAATATCTATTGGTTTTGAGATATTTGAAAAAACAAACTTTTCTTTTTCTTTCAGTAAATTGTTTATCACTTTTACAATTTACCCGAACGGAACTCAATTTTTTTTCAAAAACTATCTACATGCTATATGCTCATATTCTTCCGAGACTGATGAAAAAAGTTGAACACAAAAGCACTTGTAAACTAGACTGTATTCTCATGATTAGTAAATCTTTCTCCAAGATTCATGATGTAGAAGTCCAGCCATCGCAAGAAAATTTTTACTGACTCGACAATTTTTATTAACTTCAAAATATTATGGAGTAATTAAATTGACAATCAAATCCAAAATTCAGTCCTATTGTTTAAAGAGCTCATATTTCGATACACTTTATATATTTAAATATTGATTGAAAATCCTCTATGAGCAGAAGTCACGCTCCTCGAATGTGAATAGGAATTTAATCGGTCACTAGAACCAAAAACCTTATTTGAAAGAGCTTAAATGGCTGAAATGGAAAATTTTATGTACGAAGGAAGAAGTCAACCAAAACCTCATCGCACTTGTTCTCTTTCTAAATTTTATACTACCTATACTATTGAACAAAACTGCTTTAGATATAATACTACACCATTAAACAAAAGTGCTCGAGCTTTTGTTAAAGGTATATAAGTATAGTATAAAATTTAGAAAGAGAAGTGCGTGGAGATTTCGGTTGACTTCTTCCTTTCGAAATAAAAATTTTCCATTAGAGCCATCTGAACTTTTATCACTTTTTTGCTCATAGTGACCGATCAAACATACTGATTCAACATTGAATAAAATATGCTCAAATCTACTAGTTACTTTATAATTTTAAAATTATGTCCATTCCTGATTGGTCGGCCTGTTCGAAGCGCGGAAATTATACAATACTCAATTGCACAGCCGTCACAAAAACATATCTAGGTGATATTTTTATAATTGCACATACCTACATAATAGCAGAAAAGGTGCTAATGTTTAGTAAATTTCATGTAAAGTACTTAAATACGTACATAGATACGAAGACTTTTATTCAGTTCTATTATAATTATCCTAGGCTCATGGGGGGGGGATTGATCCCCTTGATCCCCCCTATCTACGCCACTGGGCAGCAGAGCTCCATCACTAAAGTCGTATTTTTAGCGCGAAATGCATCGCGTCGAGATGCGATTCTAACGAATTGAATTACAAATTGAAAAATCACGCTTAAATAGCAGAACGAATTGTAAAGTTGAAAATAATTTATTTTATTGAAAAAAAAATTATTGGCAATTGCATCGTGGTTGAGAAAAAAATTTAAACTAACGAAGAAACGTACGTCAACAACAACTCAATCCACGTACCAAATTTCAACCCTCTATTGTAAAAAAAAAAATCGCGAAGTGCATCGTGTACTGAGATCTACGTAAAAATGGCGAGATGCGATTTGAACGTAATAGTCCCCGCGCGGTGCAGCGCGGCTGAGGAAATTGATTGACACTACCCAAAGGCACTTCCTCAATATTCACTCAATGTACGTTCCAATTTTTAACTCTCCAACTCAATCTGCAGAAGCAGTGGAGTTTGGCACATTTTCAAAAACCACGAAAAAACAAGAAATATCTATTTACGAATGGAAGAATTCAACCAAATTTCGATAGTTTCGTTCTGCAATAAAAACAATCCCAGATCAAATTTCTGCTCATTTGGTGTAATACGAACCGCTGATGTACCGGAAAAGATATTTATCTGAAAATTAGAAATATCTACGTAAAAATGGCGGCGATTGCATAAATTTATCCAAATGATATTTTCGTTCTGCAGCGGAAACAATCCCAGGTACCAAATTTGAGCTTATTTGACTCGATGGGAGCCGCTGGAGATGCCAATATGTACTCACATGACTGATTGCGTTCCTTCGATACACTGCAATAGTATGTATTTTATGGGAAAATAAGACTTAAAACTTTATGAATTACGGTCGACTTTATACCACTGGACAATCTCTAGTTGTAATAAATACTGAAATTACAAGTCCACTTAGGTAGGTACACAAGGATTACCAAATATTCTAAAGAGCAACACTGTGAACATGTTGATCAACGTATATATCCACCGAGGGGGTAACCACTGGGGAGATTTTCTGCTCCTAGTAGAGGAGATCCGAGGATATCCAAGGAGATCCGGGGAGATCCAAGGAGATCCGGGGAGATCCAAGGAGATCCGGGGAGATCCAAGGAGATCCAGGGAGATCCAAGGAGATCCGAGAGGAGATCCAGGGAAATCCGGGGCGATCCAAGGAGATCCAAGTCAATTCGTCTATCTTTTTTGCATGTTTCTGATGATAATTTATACTTCAGGGCCCAATTCTATAGATCTCTCAATAGCCCTAGATGTTCGGACTTCGGACTAGAAAAATCCTTGCCCAAAAAAAAGCTATTTTTAAATATCAATAAAACTTTATTATGAAGAATCTTTAGCTCGTCGAAATTGTAATTCAAAACCTAAACTTTTTTTATTAGGGTTTTTACATGATTTCCATACTCAATTCTAAGAGCATAAAATAAATCAAGATTTATTTCGATATTCCCGTATCTTTGAGCCAAATCATCGAATCTATCCACCGACATCGTGGAGATATCGCTTTGAAAATTCGAGTAATAATGTGTTGATAATTAAGCCGAAAAAGCTCTGAATAGAAATTACGTGCTCAGTGCTGAAATAGCCGATGAAATAAAAGTTCTACGTGCACTATCTCCGAGACTATCTCCCTCTCACCCTGGACGCATCCGAATCCATCTCGGAATCCATAAACGATCACCGGTGGAGATCGAGTTGGAGAATGTTTACATTGTTTATATCTTCATGGGTCTACTAGGCGAGATTTATAGGTTAATTTTGAGCTTCAGTGTAAGGCTGTGTATGAAGATTCATAATTTAAATAAAATTATGTGTGATTTTGAAGCTGGTATAGAGTATTATCCGAGGTAGGTATCTTTCATTTTTAAATACAGTTTCTTAGCGCTTTGCTCACAGAGGTTTAGTCGTCGTCCTCATATTTCCTGAATATCTTTTGGCGCGATATCTGATTTTCCGATCTTATTCATCGAGTTGTCCGCAAAATGATTTCTCCACTTACGCAATATCTCTAGGGTACAGTTGACAATACGGAGTGAGCTTTTCACTAGGGTGTTTCTCGGGGTGTTTTCTATAAATGTGTTCATGAATGTTTTCAGATTGCTCACAAAAGATGATCTTAGAAGATGACTTTTGAGTTAATACCCCGCGAAATACTCGTTTTTTCCAATTTTACCGAAACCTATGAACAGATGTCGGCGACGGGGGGAGGTGCAGACCTAGTGAAGACCTCGGCGTAGGCAGAACTCGGAGCCGAGCTCGACGCCGATCGCTTCATTTTTTTCAATATGACTTTTTAAGTATTCCGAAAATTAAATCTTCTAGAAAATCTGTATTTGAATGATATTCAAGCGTGGTCAAAATATAATCGTATTGTATTCATATTTGGGCTGTAGGATCGAGTGTAGGGCGCATTGTTCTTGGGTTAAACTTATTTTTTGAATTATTTTATTCATTATGTTGGTTGTTAGATGATGACACCCCAAAAGTAAGTTCTGATAGACTGCAAAGGTTCAAATCGGGAACAATCAGAAAGAATGTAAATAAGTAGTACATATTCTACAGTAAAAATTGAAGGAAAAATAACGAAGAAGAAAAATGCGGAATCTGAAGAAAAGACAGAAATTATAATTGACGATCCTTCTGATGCATGTGAGAATGAAGACAATTTTCAAGATGAAAATCTAATAAGAATTGAAATGGAAAAATATTACGCAATTATGCATGATACAGGGAGGGGCAAAGTCATCAGTGAGAAAAGACAAGATGAAAAAAATAAAAGGAAGATTAAAATTAAATTCCTGAAACAAGAGTTGAAAGATTTTGTTTGGCCTAAACAGGACGATATCCAAAAAGTTGAAGGAGACCAAGTTTTTTATGGCCCAATTCGAATTCTTGGATGTCAACCGTTAAAACTGTCAATATCAGACCGAGTTAAGATAGTCAGTTTGTACAAATTTTCGTGAAGGTTTTAACATGAAATCTTATTTTTTTTTGTTTTATTGTTTTACTTTTTATTATTCAAATGTTCTTATTTTTTGTTTCTTATACTTTTTTACCTGCTATGTTTTGTTGAGAGTTTTCTAGAATAAATATTCTTTGTTCTTTATTATATGTTTTCGTTACCTACTACTACTATTTGGTATAAATCTTTCTCGAATTTCTTCAAATGCATACTGGCATTTCATCTATAGTTCATGTTTCGCTATTGGAAAATTAGCATAATTTGATATATGGTTCAACACTTCTTCAGTCGTAACTGCTACTTCACGCATGCTTTTTATTATTGAATGATAACACTCCACATATGCTACCCTGCAATACAACAAACTCATACGTCAACTTAAAGAGAATACTTGAAAACTTTTGAGGACTTTCTCTCCCAATAATTGAAAAAACTCAAAGCAATTGAATTAAAAAGAGTTTTTTTTAAATCGTACCATAATTATTTTAATCGATAACGTGAGAAGGAACATCAAAAAAATAAGGTACAGGTAATTTCAAGATATTACATAGAATTCCATATATTTCAAGATTTTTCAACTAAATAATCTTGACTCGACCTATAAGATAGAGTAAAAAATATCTCAAAAAGTTCCATAAATAATAATTTTATATAATAAGTTATTAGTGAATTTAAATATATTCGTTTGCGTTGATTGATTCGTGAGAGTTCAGAAGAAATCCGAGGAGATCCAAGTGAATTCGGAGGAGATCCGGGGAGATCCAAGAAAATCAGGAGGAGATTCGGGGAGATCCAAGGAAATCCGGGGAGATCCAAGGAAATCCAGAGGAGATCCGGGGAGATCCAAGGAAATCCGGGGAGATCCAAGGAAATCCGAGGAGATCCAAGGAAATCCGAAGGAGATCCGAGGAGATCCACGAGGGAGGAAATCTTTTGTCGCAAAAAATTTCCAGTGGTTACCCCCTCGATATCCACATACCTAGTCAGAAAAAACCCCAAAAAATACCTGTATTGATAAAGTAAGCTATTGTATAGCTAAATTGATTTCTAATCCGAATATAAAACATCTTTCAGACCTCAACAAAACTGAAACACTATTTCAGTGCCGAAAACAAGAAAAATAAATTTAGTCAGTACTTGTATACAAAAAATTGAATCGCTCCGAAATATATAGGTCGATTTGAAGAACATTTGAATTCTACATTGATCGAAAAACAAATTCTAGCATAGCAGCCCACTGCATAAATAGGAAACACCACTTCTCAGACATTTCAGGAAAGCAAATTATTTATATATACCGAAACTTTTTAAAAATAAATTACCTGGAGAGTTTGGAAACCAATCTACCTAAATAGATTTGTATTATTATTATTTCATTATTGCTCAGTTTATTACATACATTAAGGATGAAATAATGACTAAAGCGAGTTCGATAATTTTCTTACTTATCAAATATCGCAAGGAAGACAATTCATCATCTCAATAATACGCGGAAACTACAACGAAAAGGTTAATTATTATAGTTTAAAAAACTTCAAAGCTTTATAAGCAAACCGAATTAAAACGTAGAAAATAATCTATATCATTGTAGAAAATCGTGCGGTGCATTTGACAAAATTTTTATATCTCTACTTTTATAAATAGCTTGATACTTCGGAAAATATACCGAACAGTTGTATAAATGTGCAACCTTTTATGTTGACCGGAACATGTTTATTTATATTTTTTTAATTCGTGGTAATTTTTTCGGGCAAAATGGTCTCGAAATAAATACAAAAGCTTTGAAACTTGGTTGCAAATTTAGAAAACATCTATTCTGATGCATTTGCAAATTTGCAACCTCGTACGCGATCCGGAACTTCATGCAATTTGCTAAAATATAAAAATCCAAAAATCATAATTTTGCAAATTGTGGGTATAAAGTTCCGGACCGCGTACAAGGTTGCAGATTTGCAAATGCATGAGAATAGATGTTTTCTAAATTTGCAACCAAGGTTCTAAACTTTTGTAATTTCTTCGAGACCATCTTGTCCAAAAAAAATACCAGGAATTAAAAAAACTATAGATAAACATGTTCCGTTCAACGTAAAAGGTTGCAAATTTATACAACTGTTTGTTATATTTTCCGAAGTATCTATCAAGTTTGCAGAACTTTTGGAATTTTTTAGGTCAGTTTATCAAAGAAAAACGTTAATTCCGAATAAAGAAAATGTTCCGTACCGTTCAATTGGTTGCAAATTTTATACGTGATATAAAATAATATATTTAACACGACTCCAAGTTTGCAGAACTTTTGGAATTTTTTTCACAAGCATACAGCAAAATTCAATGTTATTGCAATTTTAACAATGCTCCGGACTTCGGAAAAGGTTTCAAAATTTTTGTTTCTATCTTCTTCCCGCCCCTACATTAAAGTTTGAAAATTTTTTGGAATTATTGTCAATTGATTATCTCAACTGACTGGCCTATAAATTTTATCTATCAAGTTTGCAGAACTTTTGGAATTTTTTAGGTCAGTTTATCAAAGAAAAACGTTAATTCCGAATAAAGAAAATGTTCCGTACCGTTCAATTGGTTGCAAATTTTATACGTGATATAAAATAATATATTTAACACGACTCCAAGTTTGCAGAACTTTTGGAATTTTTTCACAAGCATACAGCAAAATTCAATGTTATTTGCAATTTTAACAATGCTCCGGACTTCGGAAAAGGTTTCAAAATTTTTGTTTTTATCTTCTTTCCCGCCCCTACATTAAAGTTTTGAAAATTTTTTGGAAATTATTGTCAATTGATTATCTCAACTGACTGGCCTATAAATTTTATCTATCAAGTTTGCAGAACTTTTGGAATTTTTTAGGTCAGTTTATCAAAGAAAAACGTTAATTCCGAATAAAGAAAATGTTCCGTACCGTTCAATTGGTTGCAAATTTTATACGTGATATAAAATAATATATTTAACACGACTCCAAGTTTGCAGAACTTTTGGAATTTTTTTCACAAGCATACAGCAAAATTCAATGTTATTGCAATTTTAACAATGCTCCGGACTTCGGAAAAGGTTTCAAAATTTTTGTTTTTATCTTCTTCCCGCCCCTACATTAAAGTTTGAAAATTTTTTGGAATTATTGTCAATTGATTATCTCAACTGACTGGCCTATAAATTTTATCTATCAAGTTTGCAGAACTTTTGGAATTTTTTAGGTCAGTTTATCAAAGAAAAAACGTTAATTCCGAATAAAGAAAATGTTCCGTACCGTTCAATTGGTTGCAAATTTTATACGTGATATAAAATAATAATATATTTAACACGACTCCAAGTTTGCAGAACTTTTGGAATTTTTTTCACAAGCATACAGCAAAATTCAATGTTATTGCAATTTTAACAATGCTCCGGACTTCGGAAAAGGTTTCAAAATTTTTGTTTTTATCTTCTTCCCGCCCCTACATTAAAGTTTGAAAATTTTTTGGAATTATTGTCAATTGATTATCTCAACTGACTGGCCTATAAATTTTATCTATCAAGTTTGCAGAACTTTTGGAATTTTTTAGGTCAGTTTATCAAAGAAAAACGTTAATTCCGAATAAAGAAAATGTTCCGTACCGTTCAATTGGTTGCAAATTTTATACGTGATATAAAATAATATATTTAACACGACTCCAAGTTTGCAGAACTTTTGGAATTTTTTTCACAAGCATACAGCAAAATTCAATGTTATTGCAATTTTAACAATGCTCCGGACTTCGGAAAAGGTTTCAAAATTTTTGTTTTTATCTTCTTCCCGCCCCTACATTAAAGTTTGAAAATTTTTTGGAATTATTGTCAATTGATTATCTCAACTGACTGGCCTATAAATTTTATCTATCAAGTTTGCAGAACTTTTGGAATTTTTTAGGTCAGTTTATCAAAGAAAAACGTTAATTCCGAATAAAGAAAATGTTCCGTACCGTTCAATTGGTTGCAAATTTTATACGTGATATAAAATAATATATTTAACACGACTCCAAGTTTGCAGAACTTTTGGAATTTTTTTCACAAGCATACAGCAAAATTCAATGTTATTGCAATTTTAACAATGCTCCGGACTTCGGAAAAGGTTTCAAAATTTTTGTTTTTATCTTCTTCCCGCCCCTACATTAAAGTTTGAAAATTTTTTGGAATTATTGTCAATTGATTATCTCAACTGACTGGCCTATAAATTTTATTGGTTTTCAATTTCGTAATGGGTGTGGATGCTAGTCGCGGCGGCCTCGCCGACCTTGAGCAGGTTCGGGTACAAACGTACAGCAATCGAACCGACGCCTTTCTGGGGCTTCTTTTCGACGGCGGAACAAGGTCAATTCGCGCTGAAATAATGAGAAATGTGTGCCAGTTAATTACCGCGTGTACACAACTGGAAGAAACCTTTGCATATTTACAAAGAGCATTGAAAATTAAGCGGCTAGGAGTAATTATTACAACGTTAATTCTTCTAGAACTAAATGAATACTAACACAAAAGAAATATGCGTTAATTATTAATTTGTTATTAATAACACCACTCGACAAAAAAAATTTCGTTCTTTGTCCTAAAGTTTATTTTATGATTTTCCGGTTAATTATGCACCAAAATGAAAAGAAAATACCTTTTTTATAAATAAAGTTTGCTTTTGAATATTTAAAAAAAAAAATTGTTTTCATTGTCAGAAGCTAAGGTTGAAGTTGGAGTTTTTATTGGTCCACAAATTAAACGAATTTTTGCCGATAAAAAATTTCCAAACTCCGTAATAGGGTTCAAAAAGCAAGTTGGAGCAGTTTTAAAGCAGTATTCTCTGGATTTTCAGAATGTAACAAAGCTGAAAACTACCAAAAGCTAGTTTAAAATATGTTGAAAATTTTCAAAACCAGGATGTTATTAAAAGTTCATATGCTGCATGCTCATTTAACTACGTTTTAAAAACGTTTCCATCAAGATATTATGAACTTCCAACAACGTTATCAAGCCCAATACAATTAAAATATGATGGGAGACTATATTTGGGGTTTATTGAGAGAAAGCAGTTATGAATATAAAAGAAAAAGTGATACTGAGCACTTTTGAATTATTTTCCACTTTTTGTAAGTTAGTTTGATAATCAAAATCAATAAAAATAATGTATACATATATTTGTATTGATTTATCATAAAATTAAAATTAAAATCACAGATTTTTAAAAATATCATTCAAATGTTCTCCTGGATTCAAAGGCAAACTTTTTCATGACATATAATTTTTTTTCGTTCAACTATGATCTAATCTACCGAAATTTCATACTTTAATGTCAATCTCAAATTTTGTGTTGACCCGTGTAATTTATTAACTTAATCCAGCGTGATGTACGTAGAGGACCTAGGTGAGAGTTGGACTACGTTTATAAGACATATTTTCGTGGTTACTCTAAGCGGTCTACACAAGGACGTTGATGTGTTAATACATCAACATGCATTCAAAAACGCGCAACCAAAAACGTGCAAGCAGATTGCGTACACACGCTCGAACAAAACCATAGTTTTGTTCGAAGAAAAATGTTTTTATCTCTTGTGACAGTGGCGTGTACTCATGCTCTTGAAAAGAAAAATAGAAATGAAAATAAAGATTAGCCGCAACCACTGCTTTAAGAATGCATAAATATCGGTGAATCGCCTCCACACGTTGAGAGATGCACGTGTTCATTTGAATGCGCATTCAAAAATTCAAGCGATTCAGAAAACATCAACGCGGCGTTCATCCGGAGTGTGCATTCAAAAACGTGGGTATTTTTACATCCACATTAACGTTATTGGTTGCACGTTCTTGGATGCACGTTGATGTGTTGAGACATCAACGTCCGTGTGTAGGGGCCTCTATAGGACTCTCAAGAATAACTAATTTGACCGTCAAATTAATTTTCAAGAGAGTATGAATGACTGTATGAATGAGAACTATAGATATAGTCCAGTCAATGGCGGTAAAAAAAGTGTAAACTGTGTATTTATCCCATACAGCAGCAGTATGAAAATTTGGATTTAGGTTCTACTTACCATCTATTTCAAAGTCTACCCTGTGCCGGGGGTTGCTTTTTCTCTGGGGGTGGATGCCACCCCTTCTTGAGATTGAAAAATTTGTCATTGAAAGTAAGTACGGAAATCAATGAATTGACTAATTCTAAGCAACTTTTGTTTTATTAAGGTTTTTCTGAAAGTCAATACTTTTCGACTTATTCGCGAGTGAAATTGTCGTTTTCAGTCAAAAAAAAACCACGTTTTCAGATTCTTTTTCGCGAATAACTGGAAAATTATGCTTTTAATCGAAAATCCTGTAGAAAGCAAAATTATAGCTTATAAAAAAAACAAAGAAAATCGTGTATTTATAATGTATTCTGACACAATACAATTGGAATTATTGCTTGTTGAATGTTGATTGGTATTTACCACTATGTGTATTCATCAATATACTAATATACTTACATATTTCTATTTTCTACAAAAATGTGCTTTTGGTTTTTTCCCCATAACTCGCTTAGTTTTTAAGCAATCAATTCTTTCAAAAAAGCATTTTGTAGGTTTTTTAAAGAGCTATGACCTTATCTAAATAAAACTTTTTTTCAGATTCTGTTTTTAAAAAGGTTCATGCAAAAATGGCTCAAAAAAGGTACTTTAAGCGAACACACGCAAGCTTTAAATGGCCATATCTAACTCAATTTTTATCCTACAAAAAAAATTGAACGCCAAAATTTTTGAATAAGAAAAACCTACAATTTCCTACTTCACCAAATTTTGCGTATCATCAACAGTTTTTGAGTTATTTTGAAGAAAAGGCGATTTTTCGCTAAATCACGAACAAAACTTTTTCTCTTCAAACTCAATTTTTTTCGAAAAGAATCACTTTAAACTGGTCAAACACTCAGAACTGTCAGAAAGTATTATGAAAACATAAATGAAGTGAATTGTAAAGTGGCAACAATTTTTTTCCAATGGGGTGGAATAGGGTGAGATTTTCACTATTTTTTTCCAACGAATAAATAGGAATCGACATTTTTCTCTTCATAACTCGCTTAGTTTTGATGCTAGGAACTTTCATAAGAAATGAAAATAAAGGATTTTTAAAGGACTTTAAAAAAAGTTTCATGAGTTTCCCCGAAAAATGCATAGGTTTTTGGTTATTGTACGTAGAAACTTTCCATTTTGGCGATTGAAAATACCAATCAACTTTCAAAAAGCAATAATTCCGTTTGTATTGGGCCTGCATACATCATAAATACACGATTTTCTTCGGTTTTTCATAGGCTATAAATTTTCTTTTCACATTGTTTTCGATTAAATGCATATTTTTCCAGTTTTTCGCGAGAAACAATCTGCAAACGTGTTTTTTTGCCTGAAAACCGACAATTTCACTTGCGAATAAGTGGAAAAGAATTGACTTTCAGAAAAAACTTCATGAAACAAAAGTTGCTTAGAATTAGTCAATGTATCGATTTCCGTACTTATTTTCAATGAAAAATTTTTCACCCCCAAAGGAGCATCGAGGGTAGCATCCCCGCCCAGGGAAAAAGCAACCCCCGGCACAGGCTAGACTTTGAAATAGATGGTAAGTAGAACCGAAATCCAATTTTTTATGAAAATCGGTGCTGTATGGGATAAATACACGGGAAAATGGTCATTGACTGGACTAATAGTAAAAATATTTGAAATAACGCAAACATGTTGATGTGATATATCAATTCGACTGACATGTATATCACTCATATCTTCTAATTTTTCATGGAATAGAATCAGAGATTCGTCGTGAATAGCTAAGTACTTACAAATGGACAATGGTTAATATAAACAATTTACACGATTATTAGATAAAATACGAATGACTCACGTTTCGGTGAAACTTCCACTTCTTTAGATGCTGAATGCAAAATTAATACATTTATCCGATGTATCCAATACAAGAAATGAATAAATAACAAATTGTGTAGAAAGGGTAAATACAATGATGGTACACAAAAACAATTAGTAAGAAAGGATAAACCTCATTCTAAACTGCTAGCCAGGTAGTTACTCAATTTCGAAAAGATTAAGAAGGGAGCTTGTACTATGATCAATTTGGCTATTCAATAGGAATGTTTGCATTTATTAATCTGTAATGATAATGAAAATTTAGTTTAATGCCTTCACTTTCAGCATTTAATATTTTAAAGTCAAATGTGTGATTTTCTTGGATTATATGGTTTGCATAATATGAATCCAACCTTTGATTAACAAAGCAACATTTGTGTTCTGACATTTTAGTCCGAAAGCTTCTGAAAGTTCAACCAATGTAGAACTTATCACAATCACCACAGTTAATTTTATACACTCCTGATTTATTGTTTTTGTGAACTTTTGATTCATTATTTTTTTTATGATTTCCTAAGTTATTTGCGATACGGTAAGCAATATTTTTATCTATCACATTGTCTATTATTTTGGGTTTATAATTATAATTCAGGCAATTTGTGCAACTATATCTTTCTCGATGTTAAAATTAATGTTTGAAAGCGGAAAATTCACTAAACGATGTACCATACTATTGAAAGCTACCATTTTGTTTTGGAATAGATGTAGGGAAGTACTATGTATGACGTTATCACTGCGTCATGGTTCTCGAATCCAAATAGTTGAGTTATCTTTTACCATCTCTAAAGTGAATTTTATAATAGGGTGTAAAGTGTTAATGAATGTTTGAATGTCGAGTTGCCTAAGAGTACCAGTAAAACAACAAATATCATCCACATATCTAAACCAATGAATGAATTGTCGACTAACAGGGTGGCTATGAATTAATTGTTCCAAATTATCCATGAATACTTAAGCCGACACAGGGCTCAGAGGGTTTCCTATAATAAAGCCTTCAGTGCTACAATATGATTATTGAAACTAAAATATATGTGTTCAAGATATAATTCCAAGAGCGACAATATATCTAATATTATGAACAGAATGACAAGATTGGTATTAAGGAACTTTTCTATCAGGGTTGAAGGAACCTTGTGTTTGATACTTGGAAAGAGATTAACATCCCAGGACATCAGTCTGGAATTAAGTGCCAAATGAATATTTTCAATTTTACTGACAAAATCTTTTAAGTTTTTGATTGGGAATTTAGGCCGAAATTTGCAACACCAATCCAAAATATTAACAAAGACAATAATCAAATGATTAAAAGAAGATAAATATGTGAATTTTTAAATATTTAATTGGCACGATATCAGGGCCCAGTTATTTCAGTAATGCTGAATTCATTAATAAACGGGGTTATCTCTCGCCAAATTCGATACAATCGCGAACACAATAACAAATATAAGTGCTATTGTCCATGCTGGATTTTCGAGGTAACTCCTCCTAATCTTTTCAATATATGAAACTTCTTTGTCATTCAATAAATGCAATGTTTTCGCGGTATTTAGTTAATTGAAAGATGCTTCATTGCCAACTCCAAAAACTAAAATCGTTGAAGCGTTGATTACACGAAAATGAGATTTCGACCAACCAGAAACGTTGCTGCGAAAGGTTAATCCGCACAACCAGTGCAACGTTGCCAGGTGCTTACACGTTTTATAAAGTCTACTTTTTTCTATATATTGTTATACACAGTGCCGGATTTGCCACGTAGCAAGAGTAGCAAATGCTACGGGCCCCGCGAATCTGGGGGCTCCGCGCTCCAATGTCTGTCTGGCAGTAAAAAAAAGTTTAGATAAGCGTAAAATACCTTGCATGCCTTAAACGCGAAGCGCTTAGGCCATGCTTCACTCACACCTGAAAATCTAAACCTCGATTTCGTCACGTTAAATCGTAGGTATAGGTTGTATAATACCTAGCACGAGAAACGTTGGTGTCAAAATCTACAGCAATAAATTTAAGTTGTACCACATTTCTAAAAATTGAGCGATGGCCGCCCAGGTTATGTGTTTGTACTACTTGCACTGCACTATACGCAAGTTTATAGCACTGCCAAACTGACAGGGGAATTCCCTGATATTGTCATCTATCGAGCTAGTCGTAAAACCCGAACAAATAAAATTGGATTCTATTAACTATCAAACTATTAGAATTTGATATACATTTATATTTGGCACAACGTAAAAAAAATGTAAAAAGCTCTTTAGATGTTAGTCTAGCATTGTATTTTAGTTGCATCAGTTTACATTCCTCCATATTATTGCAACACCAACACTGGTGACCCCCTAGCGAATGAAAAAGAGTGGCCGAAGTTTCTTGTCAGTTATCATGGCTCAACCCCAATCAGCTAACTGACCGTAATGACAAATTGGCTCAAATAGCCCTTTCACAAGTATCATGGATGTCATTTATTTACATGAATATAAATTTGAATTTGATTGTGCGTATGTAGCTTTGATTGTACCGAATGAATATTTAAAATAATATACGAACTATTTTATTACCAAATTTGAAAAAAGCAAACCAGTTTGATTTATAAAAGTAATTAAAAAAATATAGGGAGTTTATTTCAAAAACTGGTATCATTACACGCACACAGATATACGTGTTCCTACATAGCCGCTCCGGGTTGTCACGCACACACATTGTCGGTTTTATTCTCTAATCTGAGTTTAAGCAAACCAAGGGCCTCTTGGCCGAATTTGCTACAGGCCCCGCGCTGGCTCAATCCGGCACTGGTTATACATATATATATATATATATATATATATATATATATATATATATATATATATATATATATATATATATATATATATATATACTATATACAATATACTATAAATTTTCCGAACAGGAGACTTTGATCTAGTCGGAGAATCGTGCCCCCGGCACTGCATCGATGCCGCCCCTGTACTTTCGACGTGAAATCTTCGGAAATGAGGCGCGATATTAAATTAAGTTTTGTAATAGAACGAGGTAAATCACGCGCAATGTTGCGCTAATGAATCGTAATTATTTTAAAACAATGACCTCAATGTGCTCCATCGGCGACTATAACTATATAGAGAGTGTTCCGTTATAATTGGACAACGAGTAATATAAATCAAAAATTGACTTGGTGAAATGTTGATGGACCAGTTACTTTCTAGTTACTACTCTTTGTATTTTTGAAAAATTTTGCTCGTGGTTAAAACTGGCTCATGTGAATTCTATATTGAAATTCTGGCGATGAATCAGTTGATCTAATCTTTTATACTTTTAAATCCCTAATACCGATAAAAATATAATTTCCTCATATAGAAACACTTCAAGCTGTAAATCTAGAAACGAAATACACGAATAAAATTAAATCAATATAAAAATTCAAGGTTGTGTGAATACGTTTTATCAATAATATTTTTCATTTAATTTATTCGTATTGAGTAACTTTGCCTTGGAATTGATCATAAATGAAGGACCAGATTATAATATATATATATATATATATATATATATATATATATATATATATATATATATATATATATACACAGAAAAATATATTCATTCAGTTTTCCAAATCTACATACATACTACCAACTCATTTGGTACAAGTATGAAAACCTTGTAGGATCGAATTACACATAATTGACGAGAGGGAAATTAAGGTCACAGCGCTTGTGGTGGAAATGTTATCGCAGGACTAAATAGCGAACTTGTCGGAAAAATTACAGAGTTTGAACGATTTCATGCACAAAAAAAAACCCATACGAAACTGTATGAGGTTTCACTCACAGCCAGTCAAAGCAATATTAGAAACAGGTAAGTTTTTTCTGAACATCCTATAGGCTCATTTTTGTTTGAAACAATTCGTTTCAATTGAACATTTGAAGGGTATAAGTACAAATAGTCGCCATACTGTCGTAAAGTAGTCGATCTTTTTACCCTGAGGCGAAGCTAAAGCGGTTATAGTCTCACGACAAAAAGTTGGGATCTGGTCCGATTTTAAAAATTCCAACGGATATCAATAAAACACATATGATTTCATAAGAAAAATTTTTTTCCCAATTTTTCCCCACGAAGAATAGAAAATATAGCGTTTTTTTAGATAGCCATTACGACATGCACATGCGCCGAGGGGTTTTATCATTCCTAGTGCTACGCAGTAGGATGTCCGGATTTTTTAAGTCTCTATGTAAAGACATGACGAACAATGTGCAGTCTACGTAATACAGATCATATTACCGTACGATTGAGGTAAGTCAGAAGCTGTTATTCCGTATCATATAGGTATTATCTTTTTATTATATTATATTAACTCATCGAAACAATCCGTTAGGTATGTACACGTAACCGCAGAATGTGAAATCACATAATAATGTCATTACCCTTAGGTACTGCTGGACGCACATCAGTTGGTAGCCTCGTAGAACATACTGAAAACGTTCAAAAAATCGAAATATTGGAATCAAATTTTCAACACTCTTATTAAATTAAAGGAGCTGCATCCCCGAATAAAGCTCTCGAAAACCCATCCCTATAACCTCCAAATTATTGGAGGACGTTCCGAGATGTTGTTCAAAATTGACCTAGACATCATATATATATATATATATATATATATATATATATATATATATATATATATATATATATATATATATATATATATATATATTATATATATACACTCACCGGCACGAAAAACGGGCACCCCGATAATTTTTTATGAAATGCATTAATTTTCTAAATTTTTTTCTTTATTCGGTTTTTTCAACAATGGAATCGGTTTAGTAGAATACCCTGCAGATTTTTAATCAAGAAATGTCTTCCCAAATTGAACATAATTTAGGTATTTTACGAAAATATCAATAATGTAAAAGTTATCATCTTGCACTTACTTCTGCAGTTGCAGTAGGCTATGCATTTTCAGTGATTTTCACGATGACATTTAAGTTTAGGTTAAGTGTTTATTTATGTCATATGGTTTATTACTTGCTTATGTCAATCAGTGTGAATTTCAAGATGTCTTTAAGCGCAGAAAGTGTTGCATCTATTGTTTCTCTCATTTAAGACGGAAGAAGTCAAATTTACGTGGCTAACAGATTTCGGGTGTCACGCATACCGTGCAACGTGTATTTACACGTTTTATAGAGACGGGAGCTTACATTCGACGTCCTGGAGCTGGTCCCCTGAGAAGAACTACTCATGTAGATAACCGTTTTATGATATCTTCAGCACTAAGAAATCGTCATACAACTGCTGTAGAGATTAGAAACAACCTTGAACATGTCAGGAACGTAAATGTTAGTGAACGAACATTTAGAAGAAGGTTGAATGAAGCTAATCTGAGATCTCGAAGACCCGCTATAGGACCAGAACTTTCCAGAGAACATCGTGTAGCCAGATTACAATTCGCTAGGGAGCATCAAAATTAGAATGCATACGACTGGAGCTGTGTTTTGTTTACCGATGAATCCAGATTTTGCTTACGATCCCCAGATGGTCGCGAAAGAGTCTGGAGAAGAGAAGGTGAACGATATGCTGAGTGCACTTTTAGCCCTAGAGTAAGTTTTCAAAGGGGGTTGAGTTATGTTGTGGGCTGGAATATCTTCAGAGGCGCGAACAGAATTGTACATGGTCCGTAGAGGATCTGTGACTGCAGATAGGTACACAAATGAGATCCTACAAGATTATGTTGTTCCATATGCACCAGTTATTGGTGACAACTTCATACTGATGCATGACAATGCACGCCCTCATACCGCCCGCATTGTCACGGAATATTTGAAAGAAGTTGGTATAACCCAAATGGCATGGCCAGCGCGCAGCCCGATCTAAATCCAATCGACCATATTTGGGACATGCTACGTAGAAGAATTCGAAGCCGGGTACCTGCTCCTCTTACCTTGGATCAGCTCAGAATGGCTCTTTTAGAGGAATGGGAAGCGATTACACAGAATGAAGTATCCAACTTAATTAACAGTATGCCTAGAAGAATTAATGCCGTTATACAGGCTCGTGGAGGTAATACGAGGTATTAATTAGACATAGAAGTGATAAATACTGGTTTTTTAAATTGTTTTTTGTGTTTATGATAACTGTATAACTGCTAATAAATTTATTTTCTTGGTGTTAATGTTAACCGGCGTCATTTTCTTGAAATAAACGCTTTCCGAAAACATTTTCTGAAGAAAGCATACTTTAAAAACATGAATAATAATAAAAAAAATAGAAAATTTAGGTATTTTAATACAAATATTATAGGGGTGCCCGTTTTTCGTGCCGGTGAGTGTATATATATAAATATAAATATATATATATATATATATATATATATATATATATATATATATATATATATATATATATATATATATATATATATATATATATATATATATATAATGTCTAGGTCAATTTTGAACAACATCTCCGAACGTCCTTCAATAATTTGGAGGTTATAGGGATGGGTTTTCGAGAGCTTTACTCAGGGATACAGCTCCTTCAATTTAATAAGAGTGTTGAAAATTTAATTCCAATATTTCGATTTATATAAATATATAAATATATTAATGAATATATATATATATATATATATTATTTGATACAGTGCTGCAAGTTATTGCCTGGAAAAATAAGAAAAGAGAATACAACGAAACACTGGAATAATGTCCACAGAAAAATTCTTACAAGATCCATTTCACCACGGCTATTGTACGGAGCTAGTCGGCGGAGTGGTTACGTTCGGGAGATTCCGAGTTCAAATACCAGGGTGAACTGTTCTGCCAGAGGTTTCCTCATGGCGTAGTTAAGTACACTGATTGCAAACTTACAAAACCGAATGCTGGGTTAGCGTTCATCTTCTAAATCTCACATCACCTTGTCTCTACCGTAAAATCCAGTCTCATCATCCTTAATACACTTGTACAGTGTATCCTCTGATCCGGATAAAGGAGTGCATTCGAATAACTCAAATAGCCTCCCTCCCACACACGCGCACTTGAGGGAGGAATGAAACACGTCGTATTTCCTCTTCTTACGGCCAAATCGAACAAGATTGATCATAATACAATGTAGATCACTGCGATTGTATTTCCTTATTTAAGCGGCCTTGCGCCACCTATCACCAACCAATTACTCAGTTCATCTGAGGAACTGGTCTGTTTGTTCGATCAAGATTTCGCATGCAATTCATAAATTTCTATTGAATTAAACCTGTATCAGCTAAAATGTGTAGTGTATTTGAGGTAGTGTTTTCCTTGCACTATTAGAAGTGAACAAAAAACAGTGCATTTAAATCAATGCCAAGTTACAAGCATATTTTCCTCTACAAACCTGAAATGCAAAACTATTCAATAAGTTATTCGAAGATATATACCTACTATTGAACGAGCGTTATACAATTCCCAATTCAAGGTTCAATATGTACAAGGCTTTTCATTGAAACTTATAATAAATGGAAACCGCTATTTTTGCGACTATTTGTTGAAGGATCTTTTGATTTGAATTCTTCTTCACTACATTTCGAACGATACATCAAACGGATTCAGATCCGGACGACGAGAACGGTATGAAAATGATTGTTGAAACTATATATACAGTAGCTACAGCTAAATTTTATATCAAATAGGAGATCAGTATAAAACAAGGATTATACTCATATGGAACAGTCGACATTAATGACAGTAACGTGGTAGATTTCTCCTGATGTTAAAGTTTATCATAGCGAAAGTATGTATAGTAGGGCGTTCATACGATCGAAGGTACATAACCCCGCAGAGGGTAGAATAAAACTATATATGCAACCCTACTCGCTCTAAGCCACTAACGTCTCGAGGTGTATAACCTGATCAACTTACAGATTCCAACTCCATGCAAGCTACAGCGTCGACATAAAAGTGAATAGGGAACCGTTAAGGATATCTACTTTAAATTGGTATAATTACTAAGTTACAATTACTGGGATCTAATTATTGAATTTCGACTTATCTTCAAGAGCGTACTTGTAAATGAATATATTTTTCTTTTACTTAGATGCGGAGTTTTTTGCTCTCTCTTCCCGTGTTCGCCTCAAACAAAACATTCATATATGAAATACGCTTGTGATCAGAATGAGAAAGTTACCATATTTATTACCATAAATACTGATTCACTGTGATCCAATTATTCAATTTCGATTTGTCTTCAACTGGGTACTTGTAGATGAATATTTTTTCTTTTACTTAACCGTTGTGTTTTTTGCTCCCCAATCCCGTATAAGACGCAAACAAAACATTAAGTTACGCTTTACACGTTTATTTTTTCAGAAAACAAGCTGTGATTAGAACATGTAAACGAAGTGCTACTTTTAAATTTAGAAAGTATTTTTCTCCACGATCATCACAGAATTTGCCAATTCTGAAATCATTTTGATTGCAGCATGCAGGAATTATCTCTCTTGAGATTTGAGAAATATTCAACAATACCTCTGCCTCCATGCAATTTAAATATATTCACATTCTCTCCCTTGAGATAGAATAATATACTCACACTGGTAAGCAATAAGAACATTAGCCTTGGCGCAGTTGATTGTCATCGTATCGGCAAAATTTGAGTAAGTCAAAATTATTCCTGTCACGTTTCCATTCGAAAATATAAAAATGAAGGACACCCTACTGCGTAGCACTAGGAATGATAAAACCCCTCGGCGCATGTGCATGTCGTCAATATTTTTTGAATGTACCTATTATATAAATTAAATAACAATGAAAGTCGATTTTACGAATGAAATGAAGGAAAATTGCAATAAATGTATTAATAAGTCAATATTACGAATAAAATCCGTGAAAATTCAGCAAAAAAATTCATTGTTTGACTGTCGAATTTGAATATCCTATCCCGGCTCATTTTGCTGCAAATTATGAATCAAATTGATAAGATACCTCTATGGATGGGAAGCAGACACAGACGCAGAATCAAGCTTAAGCTATCAACGTCGCTTGGTTACCGTGGCACACAGAGCACTTCGACGCATGTTTTGTAGGACTTCGTAAATATCGACCTTGGCGCATGCGCATGTCGTAATGCCTATCTAAAAAACGCTATAATTTTTTAATCTTCGTTGGGAAAAAATTGGAAACAAAACTTCTCTGATGAAATAATATGTATTTCATCGATATCCGTTGGAATTTTTAAAATCGGGCCAGATCCCAACTTTTTGTCGTGAGACTATAACCCCTTTAGCTTCGCCTCGGGGTAAAAAGTATCACGAATTTCAGTTTTTCATTTCGAGATCTGTACAAATATAACAATTAATAAAAAGTAGAATGTTTTTTGAATTATTGAGTGTTTACCTAATATAATTGTGATTGAGTTATCTAATATAAATTATCTTTTGTTCGTTTCCATTTCAAAATATATATCTAAAAAGTTTGATCGTGGAGAAATTATAGTCTGCTACTCGGTTAGTATGAAAATTCGTGATGCTCGTGGTATATCACGCTCGCCTTCGGCTCGCGCTCGGAACTTTCCACTCGCATGGAATTTTCATTTTAACCTTGTTACAGAATATACTATTTTCTACGAATGTGAATAAAAACTATCATTCTATGTTCAAAAGTAATTGCGGAACATAGTGCATTGTTTTATACCCATTTTCATGGTGCTTCTATCACCATGGTGAGTGAACTACAAAGTTCACATTGTGCACAAGTATTTTTACAAAGGTGGCGTTAACCGACGCCGCGTGTTTTTTTGTGGAACGTCAGATTGACATTTTTTATAATCTTAAAAGGAAAAATATTACTTATCCCATTTTATGTAACAGTAACATTCGTAAAAAAAGTATAGTGTAAAACTCGCATGGAATGACCATTTCCTACTCGTATGATTTGCAGCATTCACCTGCGGCTCGTGCTGCAAACGTCTTACTCGTAGGAAACGCATGTCATTCCATGCTCGTTGTAGAATATACTATTCTAGTACCATATATATGAGGAATTCAGAATGTAAATTACACATCAACGTTGAACGTGTTATTTTCCAACATATTCGTCAAAATCGAATTGATAATTTACAAAAGTAACGGCGATGAACGTCCGTTATTTTGAGTGGCCGACCGATTAATCGAATTATTATATATACACCGTTTACTTTGAATCATTCGAAGAGCTGAGGCTAAAATAAATCCTGTACCAATGGAAATGCGTACTGGCTTCTTCCGGCACAAGTAAATTCCAAATCCCCGATATCAAGAGGAAACGAAGAGGAATTATCTGCTCCACCAAAGTTCGTTAACACCGCCATAAGAAATTAACGACACAGCATAACGCGAACAAGTGAACGCACTCTGAAATCGTAACCGGCCGGGTAGCTCGAAAGTGCTACGGGATGGGTTAATTATGGACATGATGCTTACCTTATGAAGGCGTTCTAAGGCTAGAATTATTTCCCCTATATAAATACGGACTTCTTCTTCGGTGAAGTGTTCTCTTTGGTATAGATGAGTGAACAGCTCGCCACCTTGTACGTAATCTGCAAAGAGAAAAATAAGTTGAAAATCGTGAACACCTTACAGGAAGAGAAAAAACGCGTGAGCTCCGTCGATAGGTCGTAATATTCGCGCGAAGTGCATCGCGTCGAGATGCGATTCGAACCAAAAATTATGGTTTGAAAAACCACGCTGATAGAAAACCAAAATACAAATTAGATAATAATTCATTTTAAAAAATAATTCATTCAATTCAAAAATCTGCCTACGTGCATCGCACACTGATAGCGAAGAAGGTCGAGATTTTATTGGAATGGCGGCGGTTGGAGAAATTTAACCAAAAAAAAAATCCTATATACCAAATTTCAGCTCATTTGGTTTAATGGAAGCCACTGGAGATGCCATTATTTACCAGGCATACATATACATATATATATATATATATATATATATATATATATATATATATATATATATATATATATATATATATATACACATATGTTGAACAAAACCAAAACTTGAATTTACTACGTTTATTATCACAAAAATAATTAGCGATATTGATGAACTATTTATTTTATGGAAATTTCATTTCGAATAAACAGAAATAAAAATGCTTTTCGTCTATTTCCACGCAATGTATTTAAAATATAAGTACTACCGGTTTCGACTATCACGTCATTGTCAAGTAAATGTAGACATATCAGGTACAACTATTTATATCTAACCCTTGAAGATTTAGGAGTGGAGAGGAGTTGAGGTCTAATTGGTTGTTTACAGTTTGGAATTCTGGGTTTTTCCTAAGCTTGCTAATTTCCAAACTTTCCAACAGATTCATTGTGGTTCCTTTATTGCAAATATGTAGAATTTTCAGATATTTTATTGTGTAAAACTACAAGGTATAAAATCACAATAAAAGATCTCAAAATTCTACATATTTGCAATAAAGGAACCACAATGAATCTGTTGGAAAGTTTGGAAATTAACAAGCTTAGGAAACACCCAGAATTCCCAACTGTAAACAACCAATTAGACCTCAACTCCTCTCCTATCCTAAATCTTTAAGGGTTAGATATAAATAATTTTACCTGATATGTCTACAATTACTTGACAATGACGAAACCGGTAGTACTTATATTTTAAATACATTGCGTGGAAATAGAGGAAAAGCATTTTTATTTCTGTTTATCACAAAAATAATTTAAAAAATATATATAACTGCGATTGCAATTTCGGTCACTAGACCATCATCGAGCAGATTGAGTTAAGAACTGAATACATAATTGTAGATGTGCGCTTACGGGTGGGAAAGAATTATTGCAGGTATCTAAATAGACAAGAGGAACATATTTCAAGAAGGTCTAATCGATACGCTAATGTTTTCGTCAAAAATACGATTAAAAACATACCAAGGTTAGCCGAAAAGTTTATATTCTACGCAAGGGACGTTAGAAGACCCGTTCCAAAGTATTCTCGGTTTATGAGCTTTTATATCACCGTGGTAATAAAATCAATCGTCATGATAACTGTTGCGTCAATCGCCTCATCGTGTAAGCCAATGTTATCGCTGCAATAGGGCGTCTGCGATCACTGATATTATTGTTTTTGTCGGTTTCCGTCAATGCCACCACCATTAGCATGTTTTTGTCCTTGCACGTCCTAGCAGTAACGCAGTCTATCTGTTCTGATAGCATTGCTTCATTAGCGTTAATTATTGCTTACTATCACGAAGTGGCCGATAGCAAATCCATGTTCAAGAGATCTAAAGGCCTTTTTTCATTTATTTCAAAAATTCGGCGAAGTCGCCACACCATCTACAGCAGTCGTTTTTAACCTTTTTATAATGAGGGGCCACTTAACAAAGTTTCTGTTTTGGCAGGGACCACCAACTTTTTGAAGGAAATATTACCCTCAAAAAGTCGATAAATATGTATATATATATATATATATATATATATATATATATATATATATATATATATATATATGACATATACCTAAAGTAATTACAAATAAATAAAGGGTTGTTCTATTTGTTAATAAATGAAACACTGATGATATTCATTTTCAATTTTTTCAAAGTAAATTCTATACTACACAGGTGAATGTATTATTTTAATGAGATTTTTGTGACTGTACAGCCCTAACTAACTTTTAAATCTTTGGTTCAGTGCTACCTAAAGCCAAACGCATGTCGGCACAGGCATCGAGCTGATTTCGGTGCTTGTTTTTCATTTTCCAAAGCGCTGAGAAGCCATGCTTACAACAATTATGTAAATGAAAACAGAGTTAAATAACGTAGTGCAATATCTTGCATGCAGATCTCGAACAAATATAAATAATCGACAGCATTATGAAACGTCAGTGGATTCATCACATTGCAGTGCAAAATAAGGACTATAAGTATTTTATGCATGGTTTCACGGACCACTTCGGGTGCCTCCAGGGACCACCAGTGGTCCGCGAACCACCGGTTAAGAACCACTGATCTACAGCATCTACATCAGGTCGCGCGTTTTAACCTTCTCACTGAAAAAACGCTTAGATTTGCAACATTTGGGGATGATCGGTCAAACGTTGCCAAGTTTCAGTGATCTTATATAAATATATGTGTGTGTGTGTATATATATATATATATATATATATATATATATATATATATATATATATATATTATATATATATATATATATATATATATATATATATATTTATATATATATATATATATATATATATATATATATATATATATATATATATATATCAATCCAAAAGTATATTTTAATCATCAATATTCATCAGTTTACACCAACTGATAAGCGAAAATATAGTATCAGTGAATAACATTCTCACAAAACCGGTAAAGCAAAACAAAAATAGTCGTGTAGAAAATACGCATTTCAGACAGACTTTTCTATTGAAAATAGTCTTTTCGTAATCCCATACTGTTATTTTGATTCAACGGTATTCAGATTACAATTGAAAAGTCAGTGTTAACGGCCGCCGGCCGTTAAGAAATCACTTGTTCAAATATTTATTTCAAAACATCATTCTGCTTACAATAACAACATTGAAATCTTGGTCCACAGCGAGTTGGGAGAATAAACCTCTGATTTTCATTTCACATAGGATAATAATACATCTTCATTAACCACCTTTACATTCTTGCTTTTACGCCACATTGATTCTCCCAATATTTCTAAAGGAATTTGATTTTGTTCCTCAATTTCATCCATGGTCGTCGTTAAAGCGAACTTGAGACCACAAAAAACTGACGTTGTTTATAAAACTGTCAAACTGTTCCATGACAACAGAGTGCACGACGTTGGGATTTTTCTTTAGAATTGCGAGGTACGGGGTTTTTTCTTTCTTCAGAATCAAAATATAATCTTTCAACGGGATTACGAAAAATTTTTAACGACACACGGCCGATACGCAAATAACGGATTCGGTTAGTTATAATCCTCGGCCGCGCCTCGGATTACAATATCCAACCTCATCCGTTATTTGCTACATATCGGCCTTGTTACGTTAATAACTATAACGTGAGGTCGTAGAAATCGAAAACGAAATCGTAATTATCATATGCGATTGGAGGAGTTTTGAACAAGATATTTATCGCAATGAACGACTGGAAGTCATAAACGAAAGTTGAATATTTTATGAGTTTATATCCGACGACGGTATTCCCGACTGGCTGATACGAAGAAGCAACCCATAAACACGTACGTAATAAATTAATCGGTAAAATGTTGCAAAAGTTCGTTTCAACGAAACTGTTAACGCTGTCTCTTTCGGCGAAGAATTATTCAAGGAGTAGGACGCATATGTACACTCATAAAATTTTCTAAATGATGTTAACAAGATAACTGATATTTCATGATAATTCCCACCGATTTTGGCAACGGTTCAGGCTTTTTTTCAACGATTGAAATTGTACAAAATTTAAATATGGGTATGCAACATCTATTGAAACATTTGCGATAAACACTATTGATTGTTCATAATAATAATAATAACGCAGTTATATAAACTAATCAATTAAATGATTAAATGTGAAACCGAATGGTTGGTAAGGTTACAACTGCAGCCCATTTTACGAATTATAATTTCTGCTAACACAATGATCCATTTTTCAAACAATTAGAAATGAACGAATATTAAAAAACCAGTTATGAATAATTTACACCAAATAATCCCTGTTCAGAGCTCTCGCTATGAGCATGAATTCATGATAATTTTAAAGACATATGTCCATCAGGCTTTCATCTCAAATCCATTAATCGTTCTTCAGGAAAATGTTACAACCATGCCCGATCTACACTGCTCGACTGCAATATTTTCTCGAAAATTTTATTCGTTACCGAGTTAATAATTATAACATCAATGGCGACTGCTGTATCACCCAGCCCATATGTTTGTCAATTGTATATATATATATATATATATATATATATATAGGGTGTCCCATAAATAACACTCTCGAGGTTAGCGAGCTAGTTTTTAATGAAATGATAGGTCGATTGCCTGAACCATATATTGATGATAGCACAAGAAGAAAAAACCATGAGTTAGAACTTATTTATATTCAGAACAGGCGAGAAAATGACCAAAAAGTATAGATTTTTGAAAAAAACATAAGAGTGGCAACATATCGAACACCAGAAAACTTTTACTAAGATCATGTTGTTGTTATCTGATTGACCTGAAGCCAATCTACCTCCAGTGTCACTCTGGCGTGTTATTTACGGGACACCCTATATATATATATATATATATATTCCTGCGATATTATATTGGGCCAATTATAAGGAAAGCCTCCATTCTCTCACTCCCAAAATATCCTGCGGCTGATCAACTTCAGAGAATTATCGTCAATTCTCATCCGTGGGCATTTCATGAATGGAGGCCGAGATACGTGATACTATTTCAATTATCTGGGGACATCTCATTAATCCCAACTCATTATATAGTACAATGCCGTGTCATGTAATATAGAGGGTACGCCCACAGCGACGATGAAGAGTTATTTCAATCATTCGTATATAACGGAGGAATCCCAATGTGAATATATAGCAATTATCCTGTCGACTCAGTTTCAGTTTTACGAGGTGTGATCGAATAATAGAGTGGCGGAATCTTTATAACGGCAACTACTGACCCAATATCTACTTGAAGTAATAAGTCATGATTCTTTGAGATAATCGGTGCCAATTATGAACAAGTTGCGACTTCTCGTTCGATTTCCCGAGCTGGAAAAATGAGATCGTCAATTTCAAATAACGGGTTAACAATAAGTTTTGTTTTGAGGTGCAAATCAAAAATTGAAGTCAGCGTATGGCGATAATTTTGTGACTCTGAAGACTGTTTCAGAAGTGGTATAAGAGAATTAAAAGCAATGGTCGGAACGTATTAAAATACATACTGTGTTCCAAGTATAGCAACTGTGAACTTCAAGGACGTAGGTACTGAAACTATTATAGCACAATGTATGGAGAAAGAGGCCAGAAAAATAGAACAATGGCTTTCTATTTCATCGCGACAATTGATTATAGTCCGTTCACGTCCAGCTTACTCTCCTGATTTAACACCATGCGATTTCTGAATTTTACCAAATTTGAAAATTGTGCTAAAACGAAATCATTTTGACACGAAGTTCCTACCAGAAGAATGTTTCTAGAAATGCTTATCATGGAATCAACGTGAAGATAAGTCCTTGCCTATCCAAAGGAGATAAATTGAAATATAATGTTAATTTATTAGTTGTTTGGTAATAAAAATATTCACCGTATTTTTTCATCACACCTCGTATAACCGTTTACATTAGTACAATATTAAAAATAATTGGTCAGCCGATACCTACGTAAAATTATAAAACTTTGCTGAAAATAATTTGGTTGTATATATGAGGACCAACTTGAAGTTTGGGGTAACCAACTCGAAGCATTTGATGATTTTATAAATAGAATTTCGCCAAATTACGAACGACATGATGTATAGCCCAAATTTCGAAGAAAGGTGATCACTATTAAGCGTATCAAATAACGAACTAATCGATGATTCAGTAGTATTTTATTGTATTCATATACCTCACGAAAAAGTAAGATACTCGGTAACGAGCCAAATTTTCATGGGAATATTGAAACAAGCATTAGCAAACAGTATCATTGAAAATACAACTGAGAGTTTGTGCCTCAAACGTATTCCTCAAATGGAAACACTCTTTATCAGCAAAGCTACGTCATCGAGGTCGTATTTTCCCCTAATTTTTGTTTGTTTTAGCATAAAATTTCTTAACGCACCAAGTCAATTTGGATGGACCGTGGAGGTGAGCAAAACCATAAATCACATGAAAAACATAAAACATATACATTAAAATGGCTGCGGTTGAGGAAGAGTGTTGAAACCAAAAGAAAAATCCCCAACGTCAACTCAATCCGCGTATCTAATTTCTATCCTCTCAACTCAATCTGCAGAAGTTGCCGTGGAGCACATAAAATCGAAAACCACGAAAAAACAATAAATCTCCACATGAAAACGGCGACACTTCAAAATCGCCAAAAAAAACCTCCTCAACATCAACTTAATCCACGTACAGATTTTCCACCCTCTGGCTCCTTTTCGAGGGGAACTTGGGGGTACCAATATCGTTGTCAACTCCATAAATCCTCTAAAAAAGATTAGAACAATGAATTTCGAATATTTAGATTTTAACTAACATCGTCAACTTTTGTCACTTCTCCCGCTCAGTATATAATCATTTATAATTCAGAAGAAAAGCACAAAAATATTCAAAAACACAAAGTACAACGCTAATCAAACATATAAAAAATTAAAATATCAACTTTGATAGTCGCAAAATTCTAGTTGAAGAAATAGATAAAAATTGTCGAGAAATTTCAGAATTGCTACATATTCGAAAACCATTTTCATAATCAAATGGTAAAACATTCTCAACAATTGCACTATTCAACAGAACACAAGTATGTTGTTCTATATATATATATATATATATATATATATATATATATATATATATATATATATATATAGATATATATATATATATATATATTTATATATATATATATATATATATATATATATATATATATATATATATATATATATATATATATATATATATATATATATATATATATATATATATATATATATATATATATATATATATATATATATATCTATTTATATATATATATATATATATATATATATATATATATATATATATATCAGTGGCGGCTCGTGAGGTTTTGGTTTGAGGAGGCTACAAGAGGTGTTAAAAAATACACCATTGGCGAAAATTTTTAGGATTTCAAGGTCAACCGCCTTATAATTTAAAGAAAATCAAAGTAAAACAAGCACCCTAACTATTATTTTGTTTTCACTTTCGAGTGTCTACCTTGAGACCTACAACTCCTATTTACAATATTCACAAAAACTCTTCTCAGCCAATTAATCAATTCATCTATTCATCAAATTTTTCACAAAATAGGTACCTACCTACCTACGTAAAAAATTTGTTAACAGCTGGTGAGAGCAAAGAAAAAGTTATTATATATTTTTGAAGATTAGCGGGATTCTGCGATCTTTAGCGTTACCAAAATGATCTATAATATCCTCATAAAATTTTTTTTCTTTCGCCAAAAGTTTTACTAATTCCTTTTCAATAGACAACAAACTTATATTTTTCAAACGATCCTGGCTCATTGAATTTCGTAAATAAGTTTTATTTCTCTTAAGAGTGGAAAACGAGCGCTATACGGAAGCCGATGTCACCGGGATAGAAACAATTAGACATAAGAGTTTATAAACTTGGGGAAAATCTTGATACGAATCATTATCAAAAAGGTATTTAATAGTCATCACATGATTTTCATTTTGTCCCAAAATTTCATTGTCATTATAAACAACACACAGTTCACTTTTTAGGGCCACCTTATCAAAAAAAGTGTATTTTTGACATAAATTTTCCAAAAGGTTATCTGGAAAATAAACCGAAAATCCGGTAAACAAATTTTTGTTGAGTAATTCGAAGAAATGCAGTTCTTTCAAATCAGAGAACCTTATTTCTATTTGACCCCTAATAGTATCCAAAATTTCATAAAATATTTGCTTATAGTGAAGCTGCATATCTGCGTAACTGAATTTCTTTCGTTTTGGGCTAAATTGAGTCGTATCATCAGTAGTTTGAAATACAGAAAATAGTTTTTTAAAATAAACTTCTGCACGAAATTCTGAAATTTTTTCCAAAAGAAACTTGAGCCGATTTCGTGAGTAAATTACATCGGAAAACTTGTGCTGTAAGATTTGAAAAACTATTTCTGTTTGTTCAAAAATTAATTTAAAGATGTTTAAAAAATATATAAATTCCATATCTTGTAAGTAAGATATTAATCCGCGTGCTGTATTTAAAGTTACTTTATCGGTGAAAAATTCCTCACTTTCAACTAGGTATAGAATTAAATCCTCAAATCCTAAGCGGCCCCAAACAGAGACATTTTCACTAGTAAAAAGTAAACACTGCCAAGAAAATGATTTATTTTTTACCTGTGATCCGGTTAGGCAAGGATGTCTCTCATAATTCCTTGTATTAAAACCGCGGCTTTGTTGTCTGTTACGCTGCACCAAATTGTTTAATTCAGGGGTAGGTCGCAATGTTTTATCAAAACTTTATCCTCATAACTTAGTGCACTAAAGTTATGGGATAACAAATATTCCACTAAGTCACCATTGAAATTTTTGAAATTAACTTCAGTAACCAAACTCATTTTAAAACAATACGCGAGCAATATAAGTAAACACGCTGCCATTACTAACTACGATCACACTACGACGATTCAATTTATGCTTTCCAACGAATTCACTCGATGTCACGCGAAATTCTATAGTTGCGATTGGTCGACATTGTATGAGATTGGGTTCCTATCCGTGTTGCCATTTACATGTGTTTTGCTTTTCTATTGCAATGAAGTATTCATTCGGAGTATTTGCACCGTTGTTTGCTTTTCTGTGGCAGGCATAATGAAGGTTGAGAATATACCTTTCTAAGCCTTCCGCAGCGTTGCCACGAATCTTGAAATGAATGAAATGCAGTAAATGTAAATACCTTCTTAATTAATAAATTATATTATATAATGTAGGTTGAAAGGAAGGTAGGTGCATAAAATAATATGATTTGGATTAATATGAATATGCTGAATGCTGTCTATTCAATATAATTGGGTGGGGGGGGGGGGGGGTGGGGGGGGGGGGGGGTGGGGGGGGGGGGGGGTGGGGGGGGGGGGGGGTGGGGGGGGGGGGGGGTGGGGGGGGGGGAAAAAATTTTTAGGAGGAAGGCCCAAATATATAACAAGTAAGAAAGATGTTGCCGGATTTTCACTAATGTTTCGCTTTTTAGCAATAGCCTACGATTAAGAGGAAATAAATGTCTTGTTGAAAACATGGTTAAACTCTCTCGAAAGTTTAATAAGATGTCCTGATGATGGGTTAATGAAGAAGACTCGAAACAGTGACTGAAGAAATAATTTCAATATCTACCTCGATCACTATACGTAATATGTAAGTACCTACTCCTTTCACTTTTCCATACTGCGTGTTGCAGATACAAGTTGTCGTTGTTTAATGCATTACAAGATGTATCATAGTAGCTCAAGTATTATTCATGCGGAATTTCCCATAGAAATCATGAAAATTTCCCTTCTTTCGTGACTGGATGTGATTATCTATATTTAATGTTAAACAAGTGAATACGAATACCAAAAATTAATAATAAGGTTTGGTGAAGTTTCGTTTAATTTTTCAATATGCAAGGTTTTGGTTATAGTTCTAGCGGTGTTGTTTATTCGTTATATAATTGTAACGAATACCAACTCGAGTAGGTAAACAAAAATAATCGTTATACTGAACTCGCTACTCGACGTATTTTCTTAAAAAACTCGGAAAGTATAAGCGATTATTTTCGATGCTCTTATAACTAATTATACAACTCAATTGTAAATAAGTCAATAAAATCCGTGAATTTTGCATAGTTACCGCGTATTGATAGGTTGTGTAATCGTTTTGGTGTTTCGCCTCGTGTCAAAATGTGAATGTTTTCATATTGACGATTTTTTGACGTCTTTCAAAAATAAAATTAACGTTCAAGTGAAGTTTCGTTTAATTTTTCAATATGCAACGCTCTGATTGTAGTTCTAGCCGCGTTGTTTATTTGATATATAATCATAACGAATACCAACTCGAGCAAACAAAAATAATCGATTATACTTCCGAGGCACGAGACGTATTTTGCGAAACATCACGAGAGCGCAGCTCGAGTGATGTTTTAAGAAAATTGCGTCGAGTGAAGAGGTCAGTATAACCATTATTTTCGTTTGTGATATTATAACTCACTATTCCTATAAATATTTCTTCTCTCAAGTATATAAATATTGTTGGGAAGTTTATATTGAAATAAGAATTGATTATTATTTGTTATAGATTATGTATTATTTGACGGGGAGAATTAATTATAATCTTAACAAATAATGTACTATCTGTTCGTATAACGATAATCAGGAATCGGAATTAATAAGAAAAGGAATGAATAATTAAAGGAAATAATTTTTTTTATACATATATATATATATATATATATATATATATATATATATATATATATATATATATATATATATATATATATATATATAAATATGGATATGTGTGTGTGTGTGTGTGTGTGCGTATGTGTATAGATAAAATGTATCTACAGAGAATTACAGAAGTCCTTGGTAATTATGCATAATTACTCATATCAGATACTTAGTTGTGATAGCATAGTTATTCATTGTTTCCATTATATATTTTCATGGTAATGTTGTTATTAGAAAACATGTTACATTAAACATGGATGTAATGAAAATGTTTTTGTTCTACGAAATTCTGAATAAACTTTACTCTCCTGAAAATATCATTGTTTTATATCCATTTTCTCTTGAAGTAATATATAAATCCTAATACAAACAATTCTGATTTTTTTCTTCATTTAATTACACTAAAAACTTGTTAATTTATTTCATTGTACATACCTGCTGTTGAATACATAATATATACTTAGCGTAAGAAACTGGGTGTCCCACCACGTCTCTCGACTTGTTAAATTAATTATTTATTAATGTATTATGAAATTCATTGTTAGTAGAAACTTGATATCGAAATATTGAAATAGGACGAGCAAACTGCACAAGAGGGTTCGAGTTTTATATTATTCATTCGTTGTACCTTCCACGGAACTTGTAGGAATTACTAGAGAACGGACTGTTCGTATTATATCTATTTTATGATTATAACTGTCTCATTCAATGCAACGGTACGTAACTTTCGCACCATTTCTCAAACAATTCCGAAACCCATTTTCGTCCTTTTCAAAGTTATAAAATCAATGTCCCTTTTTGTATCTTACCGCAATGTTCAGAAAAATCTACCTCTCTTTCAGTTGCGTCAGTTTTTTTTTATCATATAATATGATCTTGGAATAATATTTGTTCAGTGATCCCCTAACTTTGAAATTTTTCAATTATTACTGCAGAAATATGACTTTTATATCATGTTGCCACTTCAGTAGCAATATGTTGTAGGTATGGTTTATGATGTGATATAACACCGTTAAATAAAGACTCTCATGAGGAAATAAATAATTAACATGAGGAAATATATTTAAAAAAAATAAATAATAACACAAACATTGACAAAGAGAATGCGTCTGACCTCAACAGCGAAATAATTGAGGAAATATGTCATAATAATTTCATTGTCTCATCAAATTGCAATTCTACTTGAATGCTAATGAAAGTTATATTGCTAAGAAAAAAAGTATCGATGAAATTGCTGCATTTGGTGGAGGTCTCGAACTTTGGTGTATATGTATTGAAAAACGTTTTACCTAACGATATTCTTTGACTAAAAAGTGCGAATATACAAGGGACCTCCAGAATTCAATGAACAAACGTCTGATGAATGGTGAATTTTGTCTTCTTAATGCCGGGAAAAATTGAACAGAGAATGGCAAAAAAAATCATGAAACAACATAAAGATATGTGCATTGCTCAAAAACCCATGAAACCAAAAAAAAAATCACATACAAATTTCCAACTCCCTAACTTAATTTGGTGGGGCTATTGTGGAGCAAAAATCCATATATAACCGACTTTCCAGCTCCAAACCCCCTAAAAAATCCTTTGGAAGCTAAGTTTCACATATTACCTATAAAACCAAATTCGAAAATTTTCGATATCAGACCGCCTCGCGAACCCTTTTCCCAAAAAGTTAATCAAATTTACCATATTCTGATGGGGCTGTTTTGCTTCTCTAACAACAAAACCAGAGTTTATTCTGTCCGAAAGGTGCCCCTAGAAGAACCAAAACATATCGAGAAAAAATATATACCGGCTGTCCATGGAAGGAGGCTCGCTCCTATAACTTTTTTGTTTTCCGAGATAATGGAATGAAATTTTGAGGATCTGTTCAATGCTTAAAACTGTAATTTTTGAGAAGTCACTCAACTTCATGCAAATTCCGGATTAATCGGTGTGACATGAATTTTCGATTTTTAAATGGGGTACACAGTTTTTTTGTCTTCATATAACATTTATAATATAAACATGTATCGTTTGTTACTGTTTGTAAACGTTTTTGTTTTTTTCTCCGAAATAAATTTTTATTTAAGAGGGCTATGTATACGTTCAAATAACTAGTTTCAGTTCTTACAACATAAATGAGTGCGGTAGCGAATGAAGCGTAATCAAATGCTCTTTAATTCTAACCCGACGAGCCACCATATTACCATTTGAGGAAAAAAAACAGTAACAAAAATTTTAATATCAAACGTCACACAGATGAAACATTTTGATCGAAAACAGTAAAGTTGTGTTTTTACAAACATTCTAGGACTGAAATTAGTTACTGGAACGTATCCATAGCCCCCTAGAATGAAAAGAGTCTGTGGTGTCATGGGACAACAGGTAGGAACGAGATTATTTCGGATTCGACATTGTAATATAATTAATAATATCGTTTTGAAGATTTACAAAGTATACGAAAATAAAATGTTTATTTACGAGTCAAATGAATTTATAATGTGAGTATACACCACGTGCTTAGACAAGAATAAATTTCATGTATATGCCGTGGCAGAAGGAGAAAGATAAAGAAAGAATGACGCATGCGCGTTGCACTTACGTTATATATTTTTCTTACGGTTTTAGTCTCACATTTTTTTCAGTTTGGTCGAGCAGCAAAATCCCTATCTCCTCCAAGCCAGCTGCAAAGAACATCGTTCCAAAAAATTTTTTGGAAATAAAATAAAAAATCTTTTAAAAATACTTACAAATGATACATGGTTGTATTCTAAATGTCCCATGGAGACAAAAAAAACATAAACCAGGTATCCCATTTAAAAATCGAAAGTTTATGACACTTCTGGTGAATCCGGAATTTGCATGAAGTTGAGTTACTTGTCAAAAAATACAGTTTTATGCAAATTTCATTCCATTATCTCCGAAAACAAAAAGTTATAGGGGCGAGCCACTTTCCGTGGATACCCGGTATATACAAGCAGAAGATTTACCTAATGAATTAGGTTAAAATATTATTTGACCACTACGCAATGAACGTCGTACAATGTCTCCATCCGCTAAGTCTTCGAGGGGCCAACATCCGAATGGACCGTTGAACTTGATCTACGTTTCGCGATGAAACTTTTCAAAACAAAATCGGCGGAGTGAATAACACGTACGCCACCGAACGACCTTGGGACCGTTGAACCGACTCCGTGTCGGAAAAATTCGACGACAGGCTAACCCGGGAGGATTTTCTCGATGGCGGGTGTTAGACGGACGCGCAAGGCTGTTGACCTGTTGCGAGAGGGAAATTTGGAAAGCATGGGATCGACCATTTTCCAGATACAGTTCAAAAGCGAAAGACAGCTTTGAATTTCGAAAAATATTAGAAGATAGAATTTTCAGGATGAAATTTAACCTACATTCAGTTTCCACCGATTATAATAATAATTCTTGACCTTCATATTCAGGCAAAAAACGGGTCGTATTTTCGTTCTTTTTACATACAAATTCGTAACACTCAAGTCAATTTGGAGGTGAGCAAAGCCTTGAAATCGAAAATTCACGAAATCAATTAAAATGGCGATGGCTGAGGATAATAGTGGAAAGCACTAATAGGCAATTCCTTAACAACTCAACAATCCACGTGCGAAACTACCAACTCAAGAACTTAATCTAGAGGAGATGTAGAATTGCATATTAAATAAATAAATAAGAAACCGTTTCGAAAAAACTTCATACCGCTGAAGAACACCTCTTAACCTCAATAATAAATTTTCAACCCTCTAAATCATCTTGGTTATTTTCTCTACGTTCATCCCCCAAAAGGCAGCAGTAAGATGAACTTCGAATATGTTTTTGATAATTAAATTCCACATATTTTCCTACCGGTTCAAAACCCATTTGCTCATTCACATCTCCGTTCCGACATTTCCCAAAGTTTGGAGATGCCAAAGTTTTTCGTGAATTTACCTTGATTTCGACAATTTTGTTCAGCCTCAAGAACAACCTCAGATGACTCGGTCTAATGGGTGCTGCTGGAGTTGTACAGAGAAAATTAAATATTTTATATAACTATATATAGGTATACAGATTAATATATATCAGACTTTTCGAAAAACCTCAGGTCCAGGATGTCTAAAACGGATGAATAATCCCCTTCCGCACCTCACTGTTGAATTTCCATACAGCGCCACACCTGGCTTCAGGTGTCCTTAAAAATAGGACCAGAAGTTTCTCAATAGGGCTTTATTATACAGTAGACGAATATTCGGCACAAGAGTTCGAGGGGCATCAGTATTTCTGATTTATTGCACTGTCAGAATTTGATATTTATTGACTACCTATATTGATATATTATTGTCGGGGGTAATACCACTAGAGCTCAGATTTAGCCGGATATTTTTTCGTCGTTGTTTTCGAATACTTACTTTCATTGGCAATTTAACGAGAGCTGTTCTGACAAAATCAAGAGAGCGTAGCTCGAGTGATTTTGTCTGAACAGATCGAAATAATTGCCAATGAAAGTAAGTATGAGAAAACAACCACAAAAAATATCCTGCTAAATCTGAGCTCGCGTGGTATTTGGTACGACAATTCCATGAATTATTGTTAATGCCAAATCAGTGAAAGGATTGAAAGTAACATTAAATTTTTCGAAATACATGGTTTGCAACATTTTCGCGTTTGTGTTCCACATTGTTTTCACCACATATTCTTTATAATCTTTCCCATTCTGTTTCTTCATATTAAAGCCTTAGTCCAACAATATTCCTGCCACATTTTCCACTGACTGTTTGGTTTCCAAATTGAAGTTTCGTTGTTTACAAAATTCGCTAAATTGATTCCAAATGGAAGAATAACTTTTTTCTGTATTTTCAGGAGTTGATTTTTCGATCTCCCTTATTATTTGTGCCTCGCTAATATTTCCAAATCTCAACATATTTACTGGAATATTAGGTATTTGTTGTAAAATTCTGTTTTCGACATTTACAATTGTCAAACTGATGCAACGCTTGCTAAACGAATATTTGCTAGCGTTGGTAAGGTAACGTAATTTATCCGATATTTTTATCCACTTGCATTTCTGTTCCTTCCTATTTATTCGATAGCAAACTACGATTTTCGTTCTCTCAAATGGGAATTATTATACATGAGTGGAATTGTCGAGATTATTATGTATGTGTCGGATGTTGGATCACATATTCGTCTATGTAATTGTATGCTTTTTAGTGACTGTTCGTTAGTGTAGATAATACTGATGTTCAATTTATACATTTTTTTGTATTGTTCTATATTTTACATTGTTTCATACCTGTCGATGATATTATGCCACATTTCGCAGCCCTGTTTCAGACCATTTGGAATTAAAAAAATGCTTATTATCATTAAGTATATTATTAAATTAGAAGAATAAATTTATAAGTTTTAATTCAAATTAGATCCATTATATGGATATTAGATCCATTCCCAGGTAAAATCTCAAACCGATTACCTCACTGGAAAACACATCCGAATAATGTAGCAACGGTACGAAGGACAAGAAGTTGAGTAAAATGAAACGTATCATAAATTAACAATACACACAGCACCTTTTTAGCAATTGATTTGACTTATCCAGTACATCACCTGAGACAGAGTTTCTTGTAAAATCAACATAAAACGCTCTTGCCTTGAGTTTCACTGTTATATTAATGTTTCCAGATACGTTTCGGGTAGACCAACCCATTATCAAGACAAGTCTAATACATTTTAGGTATTAACTGACGTACGTAAATCACAGATACCTAAATGTAACGGTCGAACTCAAGCCAAACGAGATTTTATATTGAATTTTCGAATTATTTATCATGGTGTCATTCCGTTTGGGCGAATTGCAGATTGTCGCTTCTAGAAGCAACAATCGTTTTGTCTATCGAAATACCTAGATCGGTCATCGCCATTTGAAGCATCCGTTAAACGGCCTTGAATCTGGAGAGATCGTTCTCCTGCAGAACACTAGGACGAAGAGATTTGCTATTAGCCTATGCAGATGGGATCAATTAAACTATTTTTTGTGTTTTTGTAGACGTATTTCATCCATTTGATATAATTATATATATATATATATATATATATATATATATATATATATATATATATATATATATATATATAGTATATATATATATATATATATATATATATATATATATATATATATATATATATATATATATATATATATATATATATATATATAGAGGGTGTTCCAGAATAACGTGAGAAAATTTCGAGGGGTTATTCTTTAAGACATTTTAAGAAAAAAAGTTCCAACGAATGTAGGTCCGCAAATGCTTCCTCACCGAAATACAGGGTGTTGAAGTTTGAAAAAAATTTTTTTTAATATCTTCTAAGCTAAGAATGCTATCAAGATGAATTTCAGAACATTGTTATAACTTCTTAAGTTCTATAAACTACTGTTGAAATTTCTTCCAAAACTGTCATTATTTACCAATAATGACCTCCCTCAAAAATATGGTTAAATGAAACCCACGGTAACCCTCTATTCTCCGCTCCTTAACAGTTTCGGAAGAAATTCCAACAGCAGTTTATAGAGCTTGAGAAGTTATAAAAATGTTCTAAAGTTCATCTTGATAGCATTCGTAGTTTAGAAGATATTAAAAAAAATTAAATGTTTTTTTCAAACTTCAACACCCTGTATTTCGGTAAGGAAGCATTTGCGGACCTACATTCATTGGAACTTTTTTTCTTAAAATGTCTAAAAGAATAACCCCTCGAAATTTTCTGACGTAATTCTGGAACACCCTGTATATATATATATATATATATATATATATATATATATATATATATATATATATATATATATATATATGAAAAACTTGGTTCTCGGAATGAACCGCGTAAAAGATTTGAAAAATCTCGACGTTTCGGCTCCTTTTGCGAAGCCATCTTCATCTGAATTATTTTTCTTCTAATTCTCCTGAAGATGGCTTCGCAAAAGGAGCCGAAACGTCGAGATTTTTCAAATCTTTCACGCGGTTCATTCCGAGAACCAAGTTTTTCAATACTTCCGACCGCGGAAATCTTATGATATATATATATATATATATATATATATATATATATATATATATATATATATATATATATATATAGGGTGTCCCACCGGGAAAGAACGCGATCTGTATATGGAAAACTACAGATAGGAAACTTTTGAAAATTTGGCAGTGTACTGATGTTGATAGGGGCAACTCGACTAAAATATTTTCAAGATGGTGGCACTTCCGGTTATACCGGAAGTAGATACCTACTTGCTTATTTTAAATTGGATACCCTATATATTAATACATTTTTAGATTCTACGAAAGATTCTAGGCAGATTTTATGTATTATGTCCTATACCTAAGTCTAAGCGTTTTTGACATATTTAGGTTTTTATGACAAAAATGACGATTGCAAGCCCTAATATAATTATCAATTGTTCCTATAAGGATTCCCGTATTACTGACTTTGGGATGAATTCCTTGTTGAAAAAGACTTGCTTTAATAGATTTTGTATAGTATTTGGATAACTAATCATACAGGGTGTTCGAAAAATAAGATCTAAAATGAGATTGAGAAAACTGACAAAAATCAATTTTTTCAAATGGAAACCCCCCATTTTTCTTATTTTGTAGTATTTAGCATTTAAAAAGAAGGTAACTTTGTATAAAGTTATCTATACCTAAAATTTGAAGTTTTCGAAATATTGCCAATTTAATATTTTTATATGGCGATTTTGCATTTAATCGTTAAACAATTAGATCTAGGATAGCCACGATCGTATTTGACATTTCAAGTCATCGTACTGGCACCCCGGTTAAATTATACAAACGAAGATTATTTTGAAGGCTTATCTAAATCATTTTCATTTAAATGCTGCACTAATGAAAATATGGATAGCATAGGGATGATATTTGTGTTTCCGTAAAATTCTTAGAACTGACGATTTAGATAAGCCTGATTCTAATGCTATCTGCCTTGAAGATTTTGTTGGATATGCTTCAAAATATCCCAAAATTGCTATTTCAATATTTTCATTGTTAACAACTGGTTTCTTTTTGTACGCCTTTACGGATCCAAAATTCTTGAAGTTTTCTATAATTCGTTTAACGGTATTTGGTGATGGTTTTTGTTTATGAGGATATCGGGTCGCACATGTATCACATGATCTTGAAATAATTTATCACATTGTCCATAAATAATAAATAAGTTTAAATAATCTTCGTTTGTATAATTTAACCACGGTGCCATTACGATGATTTGTATTGTCAAATACGATCGTGGAATCGCCATATAAAAATATTAAATTGGCAATATTTCGAAAACTTCAAATTTTAGGTATAGATAACTTTATACAAAGTTACCTTCTTTTTAAATGCTAAATACTACAAAATAAGAAAAATGGGGGGTTTCCATTTGAAAAAATTGATTTTTGTCAGTTTTCTCAATCTCATTTTAGATGTTATTTTTCGAACACCCTGTATGATTAGTTATCCAAATACTATACAAAATCTATTAAAGCAAGTCTTTTTCAACAAGGAATTCATCCCAAAGTCAGTAATACGGGAATCCTTATAGGAACAATTGATAATTATATTAGGGCTTGCAATCGTCATTTTTGACATAAAAACCTAAATATGTCAAAAACGCTTAGACTTAGGTATAAGACAAATACATAAAATCTGCCTAGAATCTTTCGTAGAATCCAAAAATGTATTAATATATAGGGTATCCAATTTAAAATAAGCAAGTTGGTACCTACTTCCGGTATAACCGGAAGTGCCACCATCTTGAAAATATTTTAGTCGAGTTGCCCCTATCGACATTAGTATACTGTCAAATTTTCAAAATTTTCCTATGTGTAGTTTTCCATATACAGATCGCGTTCTTTCCCGGTGGGACACCCTGTATATATATATTATATATATACTGTTATAAGTAAATAAAATATTGTTATAACAAGTAATGTGATCTTATTCCCGGAAAATAGTATATAAATTATATGTATATACATTATATATTTAACTTTATTTTTTCATTCTTGGAAAAGGATGTAAGATATCAATTGTATGGCAAATATTTATGAAAGTTTGAGTAGGTACCAAGTAATAATTTGTTTGAAACGAATGAGCATTTTGTTCTTCAACCACATAAGAAGAATTTAGTTCCGCATTAATCTAAAAAAAATGTTTTATTATATATTATATATAATTATGTTCCACAGTTTTCAAGTAATGATGAATTCTTGATGATATTTAAGGAAATTCAGCCACAAAGAAGCATTGACTGTTTCCGTGAAGTTTGAGAGATTGAAACCAGTTTTGACAAAGAATCAGACTAAACAAATTATAATAAATATAATATATATATATATATATATATGTATATACTAATATATATATATATATATATATATATATATATATATATATATATATATATATATATATATATATATATATCGACCATGGTTTTTAAAAATGGGATAATAATATTTATATGAAGGATTTCTTTTGCATCCTATAGTTGTTTTCATTTCATATTCAACGATCAGTTTGTCGAAATAACAGGAAAATATGCGATTACCTACTTGTATGATAATAATAACATAGATTATAATAACTTTCAGACCGAAAAGCACTAGATTAAATTAAGAAATTGATTTTATCAGTTATTTGCAAATAAAAATTACTCGTTATTATGAAAGTCCACAATAGAACGAACGGTTTCTCGTAGGACTTTCTGGGAACGTATATATTATCGTTGTTTGTTTAAATTATTTACCAACTAGTTTCCATTATCTTCAAATGAATTTACCACATTCCTGAACAAAATTTAAATGCTATTCATTACTACCTTATCTTCTTCCAATTCGAATCGACGTTTTTGGATTTGAATAAAATATAACAATACTAATAGATGGAATGTCAATAGTAATATAACGACGTTCTAATGAGTTGTCTTACTATGAACGAAAAATCTGTGACAATAACTCTCTGTTTGACGTGCTCGAATAGAGAGTTTGATACAGAAAGCATTTATGAATGTCACATTTTGCGGAACATATTTCCTCAATTTTTTACAAACAATCGTTAAAATTTAGTTGAATGAATTGCGTGCAGTAGAAGCTTCATCACGTCCTGGAGCACTGAAATTGGCACTGACCCTTGATAGAATGCAGTTCTTTTAGCTGACTAGATATGAATGCCATATCTGATTGACAACTGGATAGTCCGATAAAGTTTCACTTTCATGAACTTACAAAATCTTACAAATTCTGGTATTTGTTAAATTCATATATGGGTCATTCTACGATAAGAGGTCTCACGTACATAGAGGATGCGGCCAAGGAAAAGAGTTGGAGTTTTTTGATTTGACACGTATATAACGACTTTAGTTTCTTCTAAGTGCATATTTACGTAAGGGCAAGTTAATTTATACATTTTTAGTTATTTTTAGGTAGCCAGGAAAAATACATAAGGCAGGGTAAAGACATCAAGACTTCTTTGGTCAAAAGAAAGATTTGATGTGATAAAACTATTTTTAAAATTAACTTTTATGAAACATTGTACTTAACTATATCTGAATTAGAACATTAACTATATGTAAATTAGTTTATACAAACATATAATTATCCGAATTATCTCCCCTGGTCATTCAATACTTCCCCTAGTAATAATCTTGCCAGGGGAAATACAACAGGGGAGAGACGTTTTCTTCATAAACAGATTTTTTTTTATTAACGCACGTTAATTTTGGATTATATTGTCACATGTTAACTATCAAACTATTGTTGAACTCAAACAACTAATGCTAAGTCAATTAAGCAAATTATATAAATAGTACGACCTACCAGTGGAGAGACACGTTCACCCTGCTAAAACAATTGCACCCCAGTGTTGCGTCGCACCAATTAACATATAACTACCATTGAACCGCTTCTTTATTTGGTATTACTAAATTGTCGTCAATGAGTGCCATTGAGCGCCATTTGCAAAATGGCAGTTTGATATATGTTTTGTTTTAGCGGAGCGGAATTTGCCAGGGTAGATACACAAAAAAAGCGGGACAAAAGTAATGTTTAAAAATTATTAAAACTTAACAAATATTATTGTATTTTTTCTTCATAATACTTGAGTATACTTATTTGAATTTGTGTAAAATAAAATTTAACTGGACAACTACGAAAAAGAATGTATATAATGTCTACATGTTCAACCAAAAACGTCAAAGGGACAAGCCAGGGTAAAGACTTTTTCATGCTTAAATGAGTACTTAATTTGAGAAAAATGTGCTTCAATTGGGTATTCAATCATGAAATAATTGATAAACTACATTAAGATGCTGCAATTTATTGTATAAAATGACAAGATATAAAATATAAAAGGTATTTTATATTGATTGCCGTGCACATTGCCTCTTATCGTAGAATGACCCATATATATATATATATATATATATATATATATATATATATATATATATATATATATATATATATATATATATATTTTTTTATGTTAATATATATATATATATATATATATATATATATATATATATATATATATATATATATATATATATATATATATATATATATATATATATATATATATATATATATATATATATATATATATATATATATAAAATTATATATACTCACACCTAAAACCTAGAATTCGAACCCGGGACGCTTGCTTAACAGATGGTCACTCTACCTCTGCTCCACAAGGCGTGTGATAATGGACTTCTTTACAAACTCGGTCTAAAATATCAGGTATTTTTGAGTCCGATAGAACATTCCCTTATATTATTAGCTTGTGTTTAAGAAGAGACTCAAGCAATGTCATCAATATTTCTGAAGTTAGTCAGAATATTAGTCCGATGCTACATTGGCCAAGAACAATTAGATTCCCTAGTTACCTAATTATCGAAGTCTAACACCTTGATTATTAATATCATTTGAATAAGCGAACTGCATATAGTCGGTATTAAATGTGAGTAATAGAAAAGTATAGGTATTGTAGTTTTCATCACAAGCTGTTAACCAACATATTGCATACTTGGAAATCTCTCGATAAATTTGGTGTAATCAATGTTTTCAAGGCAGAATTCTATAAATAAAATGAGTAAAGTCATCCGCACAAGTACTCTAAACAAATGAGAAAACAATTTGTTTCGAATTGTGTACATATTGATACGTGTCTTACATGAGATAAAGTATAGCACTATTACCTACCGTTGTTAAACCGCGTTTACATGGGTTGTCAATTACGAACGTCAGCCTCGCTTTCGTAAGCCACGCGTCGTGTCAACTATTCAACTCTTAAAATTCGAATCGTTCATTCTTTTCACGATGAAAATTATTTCGGAGATTCTAACTCTAGCTGCCAGGTAGAAATTCATACATATTAGTGTTATTTTATATAAATTTTGGGACCTGCTAGTTCCAATAAACATTGAAAATGACATTCTAAAATCTTCAGGGTTCTTGAAAATATCGTCCATTCAATAAGTACGACTTCTTCGTAGAATCTACTTCCTTGTCCACTATCGTCTGTTGTTTCTTTTTCTTGTCAAATTTTGTGAAATCTGATCAGCAGTCACTCCACGCATAACTTGACATGCATCTACCGTCAAGCATTGCATATTCGCGATGTAGAAAATACTGAACTTTTACCGTGTAAACCATGGTCACAAAATAGACATGACCAAAGTCGTGAAATTACTAGATTCGTATTACCACAAGGAAGGTTCACGTTCGTGATTCACAGGCTATATCGACGCAGCTTTACACTAACTGAAAAAATTGCTACTTCGTGAACTTACATTCTCGATTAGAATTCGGTTACGCATTATTTCATATTCAATCAGCATCTCTCCTCCTTGGAAAAACGCGCGTAATTTCCAACTAATGTCAGATGGAACGTTGAACCTTTTCAATGAAGGTTTATCGTGACGAACTTTTACGGATAAGAGTGCATCACTAAAGCTGTTGATAATTTCGTTTGATCATGCGTCAATAGTGGTAAATACACATCAAAACATGTTATTGCTCTCATTATTGCTGCTCGAATACTGAATGAACAAGGTGGGAAATTAATCGAATATCGCCTCAAGCGCCACTAGATGATTTCAGTAAATGGATTGAAACCGCTGTAAGCCATAGGAAACGGGCAAGGCTTCTAAGGGTAGAGTGTAAAAAAAATGAAAGACCACGTGTTTCATTCCTCCCTGAAGTATGTCAAGGGAGGCGGGCAGCTTGAGCCAGACAAGAGGATACAGTTGTATGTACAAATGCATTAAGTATAGGGAGACAGAATATTTATGGAAGATAGGAAGTGTGGGTAAGGTTCAGAGGATAATATTGGCCCAGTATTCTTGTAGGTATGCAAGCAGAGACTTACTTAACGCCACGAAGCAACCTCTGAAAAAACTCCTTGGCGAGATAGGCGAGAGAGGGATAGAGTGTTCCGTGGTTCTGCATACTTTGTAAATCGAGTGAATTGTACTCTTGGTGGAATCATGAAGACAATGCATGCAGAACAGGAGCCGTGATGAATCTGTGAGACATGAGTCAGGAACTGATGATCGAGTGAATGGAGGTAAACAGTTGAGGAGGGGTCAGCCTCACTGCTCTCTTGAATTGACTCAAGAAAGTGAGTGAAGTGCTTAAGACAGAAAAACTAACATGGGAAATGGATTTTGATGCAGGACGAACTAGAGCTTTATATAGCAGCAGTAGCAACTTTGGCGTAAACATATCTTCAGCAAGAAATAGATAACTACGCTTCTGTGCAGTCGACTTGGCAATGGTGCAGACGAAATCATCCCATATTAAATTGGCCTTAACGCAGACCCCTATAAGATACAGTTCATTAGATGGCTTAATAATTTGGTTTTGCAATCATAATAGAGTGACGATGAGGAAATTTTTTCTTGAAAAACTGACTTCATAAAAGCCACTGAATGATCAGATTCCAGTTAGACATGACCTCAAGGTCGCTCTTTATAGGACCATCTTGCGTAACACGTTGATGGCTAGATGCAGATATACTAACAGGCCTACTGTACATGTAATGACAACAATGAAAACTACACACTGTTTCTTGAGAGTCCTAAATGCTCTTGTGAAAACTTTCACGAACTGGCAAACTATATTTAAATTTGTTGATATCAAACACGATTGGTAAAAGTTTTCAGAAGATCATTAAATTTGGCAAATGAAGAGGTCGAAAAGGTGATTAAGCATTTTTGTCAATGAATAGTATCAAAAAAAGTATTAATTAGCACACAAAAATTTGAAAGAGACTTGAGATACACGAGATTCATATGTTATAATTTAATAATAATACCATATGTCTGCGTTGACCTCAAAACGGGACCCCACAAGCTGCAATATTGTGAAATTGGATACACGTTTACCATATTTTCTCGGAACAGTTTACCTCGATTTGAAGCTGAATTTATAAAAAAGGAACGTAGTTTCCAAAAATACTGTTAATTACTAGAACTGGAGTAAGATTTATAGTGGAAAAATCTGTTCGTTAAAAAGGTGACGATATGAAAATTACTTGTGCAAAAGTAATTATTCCTTATGATATATTATTTCATTGCTGACAATCATTCACTTCCGGAGAAAATCAATTAAATGATCTGTAAAATATACTTCCTAACTTGAATTACCACAGGAGTTCCACACGTTTCGAGCAATAAATGGCAAGTAGAGTATTAATCGGAGCGTAAATATATGTTCACACTAAGATACTTGAGATAATCTGTTTGGTGAATTGTTGATTTCTACGTTGTCCACAGCGCTATGGTAATCTTACAAGCTCCCATTCGACGATTAAAGGATTTAATGTATCAAAAAAGAAAGAAATTAGACGTTGAAATTGTACGGTACATATTATTCTGGATATTATTACTCTGGGATATGACCATTTTCTACTAAAATTAAGGTTATTTCTGTTTGTCGATATGCATCTGTTTCGTGTCCCTACGCTTGAACAATGTTTCCGACGATTAAAGGTGCATTTAATCAAATGGATCGATTGAAATTATTAAACAAAAAAGGTATATAAACCTTCGGATATCTCCCGATAAATAGAAATTACCTAGAATATCTTCAGATTTTTCATTTTTAAACACTGGTGTTTCCCAGCGATCTATTCTTCACCCCCACGCAATTCTCACTCTACATTAAAGGCTAAGTGGTCTTCGTAATTTAAAATCTTTTCCATCACGGATAATAAAGAAATTATAATGCTAGATACTTCACACCAAAAGAGTTATCTCTCGTTTACAAAAAAATTTTCAAAACTCTGCATCCAAAGATTTATTATTGATAGTAGTTAAACAATTCAACTAAGAGTAAACTTCAATTTGAAACAATTGTTGAACACCGCTCAATGCATTAGTAGGGGCTAAGGTGGAAGTATAAATTTCAAAATATCATCTTCGAATTATGCGTACCTACTTATGTAGGCTGGGGTACAAAATATACCTTTTCGTCATACTTAGAAGCGAAAGCGCATTCCTCCGTTTCTGAATCCAAGCAAGGTACAAAGTGTACACCAACAAAGTTGATATGACTTTGAAGAATATTAATTGTACGTGAACGATGATGACGTTATGATCGCTGAAGGCATTATTAGAAGATACGTATTTTTCGAACTCTGTTGTTGTTTTTGGATTTTTTTAAATCTTTCGATAATGTTTTTGACTGAGCATATGATTTCACTATTGACTCTCTTTAATGTTTGTAAATAGTTTCAATCTCATGTATATTGAACGTATGAAAACAGTAAATACGCGTATCATGTTTGTATTAAACATATTTACTACAGTTTCCACTTCTAGAATATAACTCACGTACGATTCAAAACAAAAATACATAGGTACAAATTGTTCCTATTAAAATATTGAACTTTTGTTGTTGTGCTCGCAAAATTTCATAAAAATAACAAGACAAATTTTTTTTAAACGCGTGAGCAGGTCCGTTTACTCAAATTTCACCTCATTTGACGGGAGCCGCTGGAGTACCGGGAAAAAAATATATATTGATGTATATCCTATATATATATATATATATATATATATATATATATATATATATATATATATATATATATATATATATATTAGTGCCGGATTAAGCCAGTAGCAAATTCGGCCAATAGGCCCTTGGTTTGCTTTAGGTTCTCAAGTTTATGGTGTTAAACTCAGATTAGAGAATAAAACCCAAAAAGTGTGAGCGTGACAACCCGGAGCGGCTATGTAGGAACACGTATATCTTTGTGCGTGTTATTATACCAGTTTTTGAAATAAACTTCCTATATTTTTTTAATTACTTTTACAAATCAAAATGGTTGGCTTTTTTTTTCAAATTTTGGTAATAAAATAGTTCAAACGTATATTACTTTAAATATTCATTAGGTACAATCAACTTGTGAAAGATCTATTTGAGCCAATGTGCCTACGGTCACAAGTATTGGTGTTACAATAATATGGTGGAATGTAAGCTGATGCAACTAAAATACAATGTTAGACTAACAATGTGAATCAAAGATACAACCTTAGCAACCTTATTCAGCACTAGTTTTTAATATTGCCGTTTTGTTTTCAAATATCGAGAACTAGTTCCTAAAACAGTACTTACTCGAAGCTTATTCATAGACCCGAACAACTCGAAAGACTCAAACTCAAAACAATTTTTCTCAAGAATAGCTCACAACTAAAGAGCTTTTTACAGTTTTTTTTCGTTGTACCAAATATAAATGTACATCAAATTCTAATAGTTTGATAGTCAATAGAATTCTATTTCATTTGTCCGGGTTTTACGACTAGCTCGATCGATGACAATATAAGGGAATTTCCCTGTTAGTTTTACAGTGTTACCAACTTGCCTGTAGTGCAGTGCAAGTAGTACAAACACATAACTTGTGTAACTTATTGTAACTTACTGTAGATTTTGACGCCAACGTTTCTTAGCTCGGTATTATACAACCTATTCCTACGATTTAACGTGACGAAATCGAGTTATAGATTTTCAGGTGGGAGTGCCTAAGCTCTTCGCGTTTTAGGCATGCAAGATATCTTACGCTTATCTAAACTTATTTTTTTTTACTGTCAGACAGGCGTTGCAGCGCGAGGCCCCCCAATTCGCGGGGCCCGTAGCATTTGCTACTCTTGCTACGTGGCTAATCCGGCACTGATATATATATTATATATATATATATATATATATATATATATATATATATATATATATATATATATATATATATATATATATATATATATATATATATATATATATATATATATATATATATATATATATATATATATATATATATATATATATATATATATATATATATATATATATATATATATATATATATATATATATATATATATATATATATATATTATATATATATATATATATATATATATATATGTATATATATATATATATATATATATATATATATATAATTTCTCGAAAATCGTGATCCAGGTCTAAAACAGATTAACAGATTTAAAAAAAAACTACTCCAACACCTGACTGTTGACTTTCGATACGCTACAATAGTCTAGGTACTATTTTCGGGGAAAATACGACTAGAAATACCAAAACAAAAACACAAAAGTTCATATTGTTCAGAAAGCCGGTAAAGACAATGACAAGATTTTTTTCAATATTATCTTCCACAGTGTGCCGACATTCATCCGTTTCTGTATCACAAGGAAGCACCATATAATTTTTCAATCTTCACGAAAGGGTTTCTACCAGCCAACTCATACATCAAGCCGCGTAAACGAACTTTGTTCCAATAATACATTTTGGAAAATAATCTTCAGAATACTCGGCATTTTGTATGCTGTGGTGCAAAATCTACCGCTTGGTACCCCAAAGACTTGCATTTGCCGAGAGAAGTATGAAACTGCCGGAAATCCTCCAGTACGAATAACTGACTACGTAAGTGAGAATAATATACGCTGCACGAAACGTAGATGACGTAAATACTTTAATTAAACTACAGATAACCAATAAATAGCATGATGCCACTGTTTTGATAAACATCAAACTATCAACTGGCAACATGAACGGAATGTCGCGTTTTCTTGTCGCGATAGCGTTAGAAGTTAGAACGCGTCAAAAGCCGAATACGTACTTCCACCTTGTTCTTCTTATGGTATCGTTAAGGCCTCCAAAAGTTAACTGAAAAGGCGAATGTTATTCATTTTGCAGTAATGCGCCTGGGAAAATACCTTGCAGGGTATCGTGATGAGTCAGGCGTGCAGATGCAGACCAATAAACAATTTTATCGCCCACTCTCTCAAACAAGGAACGGTCCGGAACGAACAGAACAATCACGTTGCATATCTGCAACGAGATAAGAACTTTCGAGAAGTTTAATCATATATACATCGACAGATAACCGTTATTGTACGGCGAAAACAGCAAGAAGAGGCCTCGGTAGACCAGCGGTAAGGTATACCGCTTGTAAGCCGAGGATGTGGGTTCGAGTCCCACCTTGCTCTTGGGTGTTGTGTATGTCAGGAATTTAGTGGTTCTATTTATGAAAATAAATTGTTGGGTAATGTACTTCGTTTACAAGCCCATTGACGATCGGAACCGGCGTTAAACTGTAGGTCCCTCGAGATAAAAAAAAAAACAGCAAGAAAATCACATTTTCTTCAAAACATGAGCACCACACGATACAATTCACCCGTTAGCAAAGGATATTTGATGCACATTTTATAACATCCATCTAAATTCAAAATATCAATTGAATACATCTGAGTAGAAGGAATTAAGGTACAACTCACGTTAGTCAGTTAGCTCTTGAATTTTCAGCAACTTATTCATGTGATTTTATCTTAACTGAAGGATCAAATAAATATCAAAGATTCTTATAATAGTTAAGTGTGAAATGTACAAAATTACAAAAGTGTCACAAATTCAGGAGTCCATTTGCCCTAATTAGTCATACTTCGCCAAGAATAATAGACTATAGCACTGATCGAAAGTCAGTCACAGTGAGGAGCGGGAGTAGTTTTTAATCCATTTTATACGTTTTGGACCGAGATTTCCTAAGTTTTGACCATGTCTGATATATGTATATATCTCGATGTATATATTTATTCGAAACTGATCAAAGAAACCTCCTAGCGGAGCTGGTTATACGAGTTCACGAAGCATCGAAATATTCCCATCTACCTCAGACGGTACATGTTAGAAAATGTCCTAGTTTTACTTAATTTTATAGAATTCTTAATTACATACATATATATATATATATATATATATATATATATATATATATATATATATATATATATGTTAACGGTATCCCTATACATCCCCTTTATGCACCCCATCATTTGTTACGTCAGGACGGACGAGTGGTACAAGCAGTCATGCGCCTTACCAATGCAGCAGTAGGAAACTACTGCGCAGGAGAGAACAGTCAAGAAGAGGGAGTCGTCGAGTATGCTTGAACGTATGAACAAGTTGTTAACGTAGGGAGCAATAAACGGAATTGGTCTAAATAGTTATTCTTATTTGTGTGTATCAACCCCAGTATTTACCATTTAACCCTGTATTTAACATATATATATATATATATATATATATATATATATATATATATATATATATATATATATATATATATATATATATATATATATATATATATATATATATATATATATATTTATAATATATATATATATATATATATATTAATATATATATATATATATATATATATATATAAATATATATATATATATATATAAATATATATATATATATATATATATATATATAAATATATATATATATATATATATATATATATATATATATTTCTCTGATACATTTTGGCATCTCCAGAGAGACCTAACGAGCTTGGTATTGGAGGTTGATCTTGAGGCAGAACAAACAGAAAAATTTGGGTAAATTCAATCAATATTTTGGCATCTATATACTTTGGGAAAGAGAGAGGCGGGGAGGTGCATGGGCGAAAATTTTTCAGAACCGTGGCAACATATCGGCCATTCAGCCTTCTAGGGCTGTTTAGATGATTTTTTCACCCCCAACCCCCTCTCTATAAAGTTATACATATGAAAATTTGTATACGGATTAAGTTGATATAAGGGAAGTACTTTTTGATGGTATAAACTATTTTTTCTATGGCCGCCACTTTTGTGCAGAGATTTCTTGTTTCTTAGTGGGTTTAAGCACGTCCACTGCTTCCGTAGATTGAGTTGAACGATTAAAAATTGAGGAAGAATTCATCGTTGTAATTCTTTTATTAATTGCCAACATTTGTAAATATTTCATGTTTTCTCGTGGGGCTTTAAGATGTTGATTTATTTTTTATTTATTGGAATTAAAAAATAAGTTGTCGATTGGGAAAGCTGTTACCGTTTTTTTTTTACGGACTAGAATTCTAGGTTTTAGTTTTTTGATCAACTCAAAACTATTGAAGTATTCGAGGTTATCAAGTTCTAATCTGACACCGTAAACCTAAAAGGCATAAAAGTATAGTTTTGTAAACAGGAATAACACTTTTGAACATGGGGGACCTGTTCTATTTATCAACAGAATTATTTCCACCCGGTTATACGTTCTAAAAAAGTGAGGAGATCGAGCTGTTACATTTTCAATGTTTTGAATTCTTCGAATTCTAAAAAATGGATCACCTTTCCGGATTGGATTTTAATGTCGCGAAGAGTGTATTATGACATTCAGGTTGCATCCCACTAATTTGTCAGCAAGAGACAAATGTGTTTCCACGAAGCTAAATACAGTATGAGTCATTTCGATAGAAGCATATACACTGGCATCCTCGGAGAAATATGTCTTTCAATAGCGTTGGAATTAACGCAACGACCGGGTAAAAGAGGTCACGGATTGTTTCCACTGTGATTCACTGGATTACAATGCGAGAATGGAGACCCCGGTCCTCCACAATTTACGAGCCCAAAAGTAGCATGTATCAGCTGAAGCTTCACAAAGAATGCATTACATAATAATAATTGTATCAGCTAGGTAATTTTGTGAATTGAAATATATATATATATATATATATATATATATATATATATATATATACAGTGTGACCCATTTTTAATGGAAACACTGTAAAACTGGAAGTTGTGATATTTATTCCAATTTTCAGGGCATACTACGATATTTTTTCGTAGTCGAAATTCGGGAGTTTTTATTACCGATTTTTTTATTGAAAAAATTACTATGCCACTGGATTCAGCGTGTCCCTGAATAGGTATGACCAAAATTTCATGAAAAAATATTCATTCATAACAGAATTATGAGAACTCAAAATTGGAAAACTCACACTTGACAGTCACAAAAAAAAACACCCAATATCAACATACCTATAAAAATAGAAATTTTTTTTAATGATTTCAACAATAAAGTGCCACCAGACAAATAATGTACAAACTTCATAAGTCATCTCCCGAAAGGCGTATAATTTTAATTTTTTCTCTTACGCTCAATCTTGCAGCCATTATTTTCATGGCAACTAATATTTAAATTGAAAAATCCATTAGGTCTTAGTTTTACTTGAAAACTTGAATGTAATTCGGTTATTTTCAGCCGAAATATTTAAGCTATTTATTTTGTTTTATCTGGTGGCACTTCATTGCCAAAAAAAATATTTTTATGAATATCTGTTGATATTGAACGTTCTTTTTGAGATTGTGTGAGTGTGAGTTTTCGAACTTTGAGTTCTCATAACTTTGTTATAAATGAATATTTTTTAATGAAGTTTTATTCATTCCTATTTAAGGACACGCTGAATCCAGTGAAGTGGTGATTTTTTCAATAAAAAAATCGCTAATAAAAAATCCCGAATTTCGACTAAGAAAAAATATCGTAGTATGCCTTGAAAATTGTAATCAAAATTTCAAATTTTGTCCCAAGGTAGAACTTTCAGTACTTGACATTTCAAAAAAAAAAGTGGCTGAAATCGGTTCACAACTTCAAATTTTATAGGGGTGTTTCCATTAAAAATGGGTCACACTGTATAAATATATATATATATATATATATATATATATATATATATATATATATATATATATATATATATATACAGTGCTTTCATGATGAAAGGAACAAATTCATTAAAAAATTAGGTTTCTATTTCATGTTAAAATCCTCGGACAGGTCGATTAGTATTTTTATTTGGGCAATTTTCGCAATAAAAATTTTGTATACAGGGTGTCTCATTCAAGAGCTATTGCTTTGTCATTAGTTTTTTTAAGGTAATACCCTGTATATTATTTCACTTTACAATTCTACGATAAATTCTTATCACTTTTTGTGAACATACCATATGCCTCAACTTGATGGATTCCCAGATTATAACGGAGATAGTGGAGCACCTGGAGATTTAAAATGTGGATTAAAAGTACAAAAAAAAATTTAGGTAAACATTGTCATTAAATCTGAAGAATGAAATTTCACATGTACCATCTGAATTCATTCACTGGTGCTGTATAGTCCGCAGTTTTCACGTTTTTTAACGCTCCAGGCACTACACTACTTCATTGTTTAAGAAAATGCAATTACTTGAGAGAGAACGTATTGAAGTACTTATGATGATTGGTTTTGGAGATAGGGTGCGTTCACAAGAAGAAGTCTGCAATCTATTCAATGAAAATCATCCTGATCGTCCGCAATTACTAGATCGACAGTCAGCAGAAATGAATAAAAAGTCAGGAGATACGGCCACGTTAGTGATTTACCGGAAGGAAGACCACCGAGAGTATCTGAAGAAACAGTGCTGAACGTTCTACTAGAAACCCAAGATAACCCTCATACATCCATTACTACAATTTCCAATAATTTCAATTTATCAGTAGGGTCCGTGCATAAAATACTTAAGGTAAATAAGTATCATCCCTATAAAAATTAAGCTGGTACATGAATTATTAGAAGACGATTTGACCGCAGAGTACAGTTTTGTGAGCAGATTCTTGAAATTCATAATCAACATCTAAATTTCATTACAAACATAAAATTTTCTGATGAAGCCACCATAATTTTAAATGTCCACGTCAACAGACAAAACTGTAGGTATTGGCCTTCGAGAATCCTCATTGGATGCAAGAATGCCACACACAGCGGCCTCAAAAAATTAATACATGGGCAGCGATTGTTCGAAATCGTATAGTGGTCCCTATTTTTTTGAAGGAACACTAAACGGAGAGGACTACTTGAACTTTCTCCAGTTCGAACTCATTCCGGCTTTAGCTGTTTTGTTTCCTAACCCACAAGATCCTGACATACCTAATAACGAGATATGGTTTCAACAAGATGGGGGCACCTCCTCACTATTCAATCGCTGTTCGACAATTTCTTGATGCAACTTTTCCCAACAGATGGATAGGACGGAGAGGTCCGATTGAGTGGTCGGCCAAGATCACCGGACATAACCCCATTGGATTTTTTCTTATGGGGTTATTTGAAGTCTAAAGTTTATTTGAATAGACCAAATAATATTGATGATCTAAAAGAGAGAATCAGGCAGGAAATAAGACTTATCAGTCCAGAAGTAATTGAAAATGTGCAACGGGAAACATTGAATCGACTTCAAAAAATGTCTCGAAGTAAACGGACAACAGATTGAACATATGTAAAAAATTAAATTATAATTACATTTGTGTGTTTTCATATCGTACCTCTCATTGCCCACTATCTCCGTTTCTGGCAATCCATCGAGTTGAGGCATATGGTATGTTCACAAAAAGTGATAAGAATTTATCGTAGAATTGTAAAGTGAAATAATATACAGGGTATTACCTTTAAAAACACTAATGACAAAGCCATAGCTCTTGAATGAGACACCCTGTATACAAAATTTTTATTGCGAAAAATGCCCAAATAAAAATACTAATCGACCTGTCCGAGGATTTTAACATGAAATAGAAACCTAATTTTTTAATGAATTTGTTCCTTTCATCATGAAAGCACTGTATATATATATATATATATATATATATATATATATATATATATATATTTATATATATATATATATATATATATATATATATATATACAGGTTTATATGAAAAAAGAATAATACGTTGCGAAATTCATTTAAAAAATTGATGATTAATCGAATTAACCCGTAGCTAATTCCATGAGCCTCGAAGACATGGAATTCCCATTCATTATTCAAGGAAGAGTGAAAATTCGACATCGGCGCAATTTACGATGAAATCACTAGACAGTCTGAGCTCGTCAGTATTGTCCCATCGACCGAGTGTGCAACGACATCATAACCACCAAACAGTTTTCAGAACGACACTAATGACATGCGAACATATCACAGCGCCATTCATCGAAAACCGATAGGAATCTCAATTTAGGAGAAAAGGAACAACAAAACAATAGTTGTAGAAATTGGTCGTTATATTGCGAAATAAATATTTGGTGGTAGTTGAATACAAATATTTTCAATACTTTTATAAGAGTACTTTGGAACTGAACAGTTCCATATTCTACACTACCATTTTCACAGGGCCGTAGCCAAGGGAGCGCCAGAGGAGGCCGAGCCCCCTCTAGAAAAGAATTATTAGAAACCAAAAATGTTTAAATCTGCGTTGAAACATAAAACTAGCCTAGTTACAAACAAATCTATCTAATTGTAAAACTGACTTAAAATTATTCATTTGCGGCATCTTTTAACCTGAAAAACATGTTCCCGTTTTTATCCTAAAATAAAATAGCGACAAACGAGCGGCTACTAGCAGGGTTGCCAGATTTTTCAGAGCCATGTCGTACTTTAGACGCTGATTTGTCGCCCAAAAGCGCAACCGTGGTTGTGACATGTTAACGGGGAAACATTGGTAACAAGTATCTTTGCATATAAAATTCATTCATTCTAGCAGTTATTTCATAAGTGTTTTGCTGCTAATTTGTCGCCCAAAATCGCAATCATGATTTTTTCGCAACCGCACGAAAAAATAGTGGACCCAACCCGACTGAATTTAACATTTTTAATATCATTTCGTTTCGAATTTTACATTCAACAATATTCATCAATATCCTCTCCACGAATGCATTTGATGATGGTAAACTGATTCACCAAACATCTCTTTCCAATCGACATTTAAAAAGTTTCTATATTGTATCTTTATGTCAGATATTCTATTGGGAGTTACAAAACTAACTGGCAGCTCAGAAAATTTTGATCTTTGGACGTGATTTAAAATTATAGCAGGACAAAAACTTCTTATCTGCCGAAAAACATTTAAATACGAGGCCATGCGTTTCATTAATTCAAGTAAAAATACTTCAATCAATCCACGCATTTTCCTTTAATTTCTTCAACCTTTTCAGATAAAATATTATTAACCGTTAATACATTTTAAAACTTAGTATATTATATTTTATGTAAGTGGAAATAGAAACACAACTAAAAACGATTAAGCGCAAACAAGTGACGAACAAGAGAGAGAATATTAACTTGGTTGTCTATTTATAAGCTATTTGTTTTATTTATTTAGATTTTTCTATAAGAGATTTTTTATTTATTATTTTTTATTAGAATAATTTTTTTTATTTTTCCAAAATGTTTTTTAATGAATATTCGTTTTCCAGTATACACTTCAAAGGCAAAAATACAGAAAAAGCTGTATATTCCGGTATTTTTTCACGTCTATTTATTTTAGTACTACTTACGTAAAAACCAAGCACCCTCTAGAATTTGTTCAGTCCCCTCCAAAAAGCAGTGCTGGCTACGGCCCTGCATTTTCATCATCGAATAGAAATTATCACCGAACTACAATACACAGTAACTAGTTTGAATTGGATTCTATTGTATTTGTTTATTAACCTTCTACACTAATACAGTAAATAAATGAACCATCAAATTATAACTAGTTTGCATTACTACTGTACTTATTTGTTCAAAGCAGATGAGTATTTCATTGTTGATAAAGAGATCCAATCAATTCGCAGGAAATCTGTTCTATTTGTACAAATATTTACGACAGATTATCATCGAGAAAAAATTAAATATCAAAAAATTCTCGTTTCATTCCCTTTAATATACGAGTAGGTAGGTTATAATTCGCGTAACAAAGTTTCTTAACACACGTTACACTTCAGACACGTGGCAAATTGAAGCTAGGCCTAAAAACAGCCACGTTCGCGTCACCCGTATTCCTATATGCTTAATGTGATTATTTCTTTCGTATAATTTTCAACCAATCAGAACGATCAATTCCGTTAAGTTACCGTATATAATTTCGATAATACCTGATTATACATAGAGTAGCTCTACCAATAGAAAACTAACAGGACCGTCAAATTTTGACGTTTATCAATAACTGTTCAAAAATGAGTCGATTCGGAGATTTTTACTTAATATACTCAACAAATAATCGTATCAAATATAATACGTACTTCAAAATAAATACGGTTATACCTACATCTCAAACTTCCTGCATAATTACAAATCGTGTCAGTTTGACAGAATATTCCTCCCGCTTCGCGGTCGGATTATTTAAACTGTCAAACTGACACTTTTGTCCTGATTATTGTGAAGTACTTATTGTATTACTACTGATAATACTTAGAACTAACCTATCTTATTCATTTAATTCTCATTAATATTGAAAATTTACTGTTATTTCATTAATGAAGAATTAGTTGTGAAAGTAATTCAGTAGAAGTTGAGGAGAGTGATGATGCAGTCACGTAGGTGGTATCAGTGTTACCACTCTACATAAATATTAAGATATGAGTAAGTATAATATTAGTGAATTTTTATAGATTACATCTGATTGTGAAGTAGAGAGAGAACTGATTATAATTATTACGAATAATCTATATTCGTATATTATATATATATATATATATATATATATATATATATATATATAATATATATATATATATATATATATATATATATATATATATATATATATATATATATATATATATATATATATATATATATATATATATATATATATATATATATATATATATATATATATATATCTGTATTCGTACAATGATAATCATCGGATCGGAATTGATAATCATAGGAAAAAATTTTTCATTATTTTCAATTTTGTTTATAAATAAAGTTTGCGATTCTAACATCAACTTTTCTATTAAAAACTCGGAGTCACATCAACTCAAATTGAAATATTCTTTATTGTGTTTAAAATTATACAGTTTATTGACAGTACGACTATCGACGTTCTTTCGAGGCAGTTGCATAAAAGTGAATCGCAAACATATGTGACCTACTTTAGTTACCACAAACCAATAATTACTAAGAATGAATACTCATACTGATTAAGTTCCTAATTACTAGGTTAATATTTTTTAAATCATTAATGATAAAAAGTTCATTTCTTCATAGCTTTTAAAAGAAATTATGAGTTACAATATTGTTTTATCATTCCCTCATTTATTTATTTTTTTATTTAATAATTGGCGTTGTCGAGTAATGTCACTGTGCCTGCTATTTAATACATGATACCTATTATAGTGTACAACCGGGTGTCACATATCACCTCTTGTCGTATTCAGTGGTTTGAATACAGAATACAAATTGAAAATTAATACAATAATGTATAATAAGTGTACAACGATAAGAAGAACAATCACATGAGTGAATCTTGAGAGAAATCAGAGAAATAATATTGTAAATTTTTGACTGCAGTTTCGTACTGACATTCGTCCTTAGACGATTGATTGTATAAAGTAGAGGTAAAAAAAGTATATATCTGAACATTCGGAAGAAATATCTATAGATGAAGCATATCGATGAATTATTTGTTTTATGGAAATTCAATTCAATACGAGTATAAATCAAACAAATTTATCTTGTATGATTTCCACCTAACTTTCAACAGAAATAGGAATGGTTTCACTTGAAGATGACGTAGTGGTCGAAAGCGGTCGTATTTTTTCAAAAATAAAATTGTTCGATTTATATTTAATGTATGAGAATAAAAAACGCTCTCCAATCTATTTACATATTATCGGCTATATCATTTTAAATAGGCGACAAGAAAATTGAAATCATTGATATTATTTTACGTATAGAGTTCATAGTATAATAATATACTTTTAATACTAGGTGTATTTATGGATGAAAACCTGAATTTAAAATTACATGCTGAATAAGAAGGTGCATTTATTCCCTCGACTGAGAATTAGATTTTTATACGATATTGTTTTGCCACATAGTGATTTTTGTGTTCTCTGTTTTTCAATCTACTAAAAACATGGATGAATTCATTTCAGAAGGTTGTGCACAGAGGAATGAGAATGAGAGTGTAAAAAAGAACACTAAACAAGATAGGTAATGTATGAAATATTAAATTTAATTAGTATTAAGTATAAAATGCGAAATAATATGGTACCAACATATCTGATTGCAAATTTGCAATTTGTCAATGAAATTCATGATTATTGAACGCGATATTGTTTTTTGTAGAAATATATAAATTTAATTTGATATGAGATTATAAAAATGTTGGATAACTTACCTACCCGCTGCCATTAAATATTGTTATTCTTTAAAAAATTTCAGACGTTCATTGGGAATCAATAGCTATCACAAATTAAATGGATAAAAACAAAGTTTTTTTTAAATAGCTGTAGGTATGCTAATTCAACTTTATTATTATCTTAGAATTTGTTTATATCGTACAATTATCAATTTCAAGACATTCACAGTAGGTACTCGTCTGTCTTCAACTACTGCATTCAATTCAAAAAGAAAGAATACATGTTTTCCTTACTCTTAACATTTTCATTGTACTATCATAAACTCAACATAACAGAATATGTCGACCAGTCGACGGTCTCATTTACCCAATAGGAAACTGCATCTGTTGATGTATAGCACAAAACCCGAGGAAAGAGGCAATTTTGAGGCGAAGGTCACTTTTTGAAATAGAAATCTTTAAGTGCCTTCAGGTATAGTTAAACTCAGGTAGTTACTAACCGTCTAAGATTCTTGAAGAAACATCATTTATACTTGACAGTAATAGCAGAAGTATTCTTACAGAAAAAAGCAATCTCGAGCTATGCATTCTTTGGGAAATTGGAATATAACTCTTTACTATCTACTTCATATAACTCTTTTTATTGTAAACACTTGGATTCTAACCTATTCAAGTGAAATGCATATTAGAATAGTGGGGTCGGTTAACTAAAAATTCTATCAAAATATTTCACATCTGGCAACCACTGCGCTCTTTTGGATTCAGATAGTACATGGATAGACGCGTTAAAAAAGACCGGGACACAAATTTTTCTGGCTCTCTAGTGGCGTTGATGATGTAATCAATATGGCCGCCATAGTTTTGTACCACGCTTTTAAATTTCCCTGTATAACTCGAATTTTTATTATAATATTAACCTATATTATCAGTGATTATTAATGAGGAGAAAATGTGCTTTTCAACGGAATAAGTGACATTATTGTCAGGTTTGTAATTATAGAAATAATTGTAACATAATTAGTTTTTTTAATTTAAATTTTGGTTTTTGTTGAAACATTTTGCTAAATATCTCGAAACCTGTTGTATATAGATGAAAATTGGTAAAAACTTTTTGTTTGTCAATAAATAAGCTTTCGAACGGTGTATCTGACTTCTATTTTATAACAAACAGTTACTGAAAATGTGCCAAAACAGTGTAGCATTGCACAATTATGGCAGCAATGTAATTTATATGGGTTCAGTAAAGTGAGCGGCTTTATGACTGTTTAAGTAGGGAATGTAATTATTTTAATTTTTGGTATATATTAAACAAACTGTAGCTTGTTCAAAGCAATTGGCACTTTCTTTTTCTTTTTAAAATCAGTGACATGAGGACATCTAAGATAACTGTAAGATACGTTTCAATCATTAGGTAGGTACAAGAATGAGAAATAAGAGAATCTATATAATACAATATTATTATAACTTAATATGCAAATTAAGTAAACATAAGTATATATATATATATATATATATATATATATATATATATATATATATATATATATATATATATATATATATATATATATATGTAAAAAGTTTTGTACATCGTATTCCCATTTTAACACATTTACAAGTGCCTCTCTTCTGTTTCTTCTCGCGAGACAGTCTCATGGCCTTTTGACTGTCATATTTGTTCCTGCAAGATTTGTGATATTTTGCTTCACGGGCTACAAGTGTCTGTAAAATACCATTTCCATCGTCCAACTGATTCAAGTTTCTAATAGCACTTGGAAGCTCACCATGTTCTGCGAAAACTGTAAGATTCTTCGCCGTTGTTAAATAACCTTCATACTTCGGAATTATTGGACGCTCTTTGGAATGCTTTTGGCATAGCAAACACAGGTCCCATACAAACGGGGCTAGCACTGGTATAGTCAACCAATTCATGTTTCCTCTTAGTTGACATGATTGGGTAATTCTTAGCAGGTTTTCACTATGAAAACCTGCTTATTAAAATGGGTGCGATTAGCAAAGTTGGACCTAAGCCAAGATAGTTTTTCGTTTCATTAGTTTTTATGATGCTTGGCACCAAAAACTCAATTTCATATATATATATATATATATATATATATATATATATATATATATATATATTTTTTTTTTTTCGTATGCTTATGTATTTTAGCGTTGTTTACACGATAAAAACCTGCTCTTCTAATGCAGCTCGCTGCGATAGAGTTTTTTTCAATATGGTCGACTTAAGTAATAGGTAGCTTTTTTATACAATGACGTTTCTTATACATTATCTGACTTAATAAAGACATATCTGACATTCCAAGACAGTATTTGAAATCTTACATTGCTACTATAACTGTGCAAAGCTACACTGTTTTGGCACATTTTCAGTAACTGTTTGTTATAAAATAGAAGTCAGATACACCGTTCGAAAGCTAATTTATTGACAAACAAAAAGTATTTTACCAATTTTCAGCTATATGCAACAGGTTTCGAGATATTCAGCAAAATGTTTCGACAAAAACCAAAATTCAATATAAAAAAATAATTATGTTGAAATTATTTCTATAAATACAAAGCTGACAATAATGTCACTTAAACCGTTGAAAAGCGCATTTTCTTCTCATTAATAGTGACTGATAATATTGGTTAATATTCTAATAAATATCCGAGTTATACAGGGAAATTTAAAAGCGTGTTACAAAACTATGGCGGCCATATTGATTACATCATCAACGCCACTAGAGAGCCAGAAAAATTACTATCTGAATCCAAAAGAGCGCAGTGGTTGCCAGATGTGAAACTTTTTTAGCTATCACACCCCACTAGAATAGAAAATCTATTTCCTTAAGTATCACCAATGAGCTAATTTAATTCAACAACTGTATGTATTGTAAAAAAAAAGGCGAAAATAGCAAAGCTCTTTCATCAAGGTCGTATTTCCACTCATTTTTTTTTGTATATACCTACCATTTCTTAACCTCTTAAGCTAATTGAGAGGGCGTCAAGAGATGCGCAAAACTTTTTACATAAAAATTGTGGCGGTGAGAAAAAACATTTGAAACCCCAAATAACAATTTCCTGACATCAACCGAATTCAATTACAAAATTTCACCTGTCTAACTGAATTTGGAGTGGCAGTGAAAACGCCCATTGATCAAAAATCCTCAAAAACTGTTGGAATTTCTACATGAAAACTGTGGCGATGAAAGAAATCAAAAACCCCCAGTGAGCATTTTTATAACATCAACTCAATCCATGAACCATAGGAAAAATATCTACAACGGCGGCGGTTAAGGAAAACAAATGAAACCACTACAGTACATTTCCTCAGCTTCAACTCAATCTACGTAAGAAATTTTAACCATGTAACTCAATCTGAGAGAGTTGTGTAGGTGCGCAAATCTTCAAACATCCCAATTTACCAATAGCTTTTTTTTCAGGTACAATTTCAATCCTAATTGAAGAATGAGGATTGAAACTAGTCTCAATTTAATTTTTTAGATACGTGCAATTTCCATTTCAATTTATTATTTTTTAGTAAACTAGAAATTAATTTTTTCAAATATAAGTGTTTAATTTTTCAGATTCACATACAACTTTACTCCTAAATTTTCCAGACAATTAAACTACGGAAATCTACAATGAAAATACATTGACAAACACCTGTAAACAAACTTTAGAAATATATGACATAATTTATTTTTGGCTAACCTTCTGCTGTGAATATTTCGGAATATATGTTTTTAATCATATTAATGTATTAAAATAAAATATTCTGCTTTTGTTCCACTGAAAAAATATGCACCTTAATAAAACCAAGCCAAGTACTTAATTTCAAAACAATAATTTCATCAAGTGATCAGCACTTATATGACTTTTCTTGTATCATCCTGGAAATGACATTTTAATTCATTGAAACGTTGTCCGATATTGCAACTGTTTCTCGGATCTTTTAAGCAATTCATTAATTTCAAACAAAGTTGGCAAATTATCATCGTAATTCGCAGATATAGAAAAGCAACTGGACCCAATTTCTCGAATATGGAAGTAAATATTCGAGAGAATATGAAAAAAAAACACCGCCATTTCACGAAATATAACACAAATTCACAATTCATACCCACAAGTAAGCGAGTAATCCTTAAAATATTATACAGTGTGGAAAAGAAGTATGGACTTACCCTAATAATTTGGTAGCCTTCAGGTTTTATGGAAAACGCTCGAACAGGTCGATTTAGTTTTTCTGTTTCCTACATATTGACCGAATTATTTTGTTCTTTTAATGATATCTGTCAAAAATATGACGTCATCCACATTTTTCTTAAATGACAGTATATAGCATGCGATACATCAATTGAAAGCTCTTGCTTCACTCAGTATGTTCCTAGATTTTTATGCGTTTCTGTAGCTTCGATTCAAAATGGCGGCGGTAAAATTGTGAAAATTATTTTTAATTGACTCCCAGTAAAAGAATAACTCTTTCTCGATTTATCAGAAAAACACAATCAATCATCATACTCAGACAGTACTAAGGCTTTATCATTTAATTCCTGCCCTTAAATTAAGTTTCTTGGCCTGAGCTTGTTTTTTAATTCCATGGAGAAAAACGAAATTCGATATCTCAATGGCATTACAATAGAAGTTTTGGACGGCCGCCATTTTGAAACGGAGCTGCAAAATCGCATAAAAATTTAGGAACATACTAAGGGAAGTAAGAGCTTTCAAACGATGTATCGCATGCTATATACTGTAATTTGAGAAAAATGTCGATGACGTCATATTTTTGACAGATGTCATTAGAAGAACAAAATAATTTGGTCAAAATGTAGGAAACAGAAAAACTAAATCGACCTGTTCGAGCGTTTTCCATAAAACCTGAAGGCTACCAAATTATTAGGGTAAGTCCATAATTTTTTCCGCACTGTACGTGTGAAAATATTTGATCTTTTGATATTTGACATTGAATTAAATACGAATCAACCATATGTCTACAGTGCCTTGACAAGTTAAAGGAGGGCATTACCTATAAGACGAAAGCAATTTTGATTGCCCACAGTATTTGCAAACGTTTTATTAACCGAGTGTGAAGCACAGAACTGAATCTCAGCATCCAATAAACGCGACTATCCTAGGAATTACGTAAATATCCTTGAAAATGAATTATTATTGTCACAGATCAAATATGAAACCAATAAATACAAAATACAACGGAAGCCATGGTACGCCGAATTGTTGCTCAACAATATCTAAGACGTCCTTGGTAAACGTCAACATCTTTGTTTACAACAACAGTGATAAAGTCGAGGATAAAACGTTCCTAAGTTAGTATATAATAACAGAATATAAACAAATATCATGGCCACGGCCCTGATATGATTTAAAATAAAACAATATGGACAGAATGATATTCAAAATAAAGTACAAGAAATCAAGATCGGTATCAAAATTGGCGAATAATTTTAAATCCAACATGTGATTAGAATAATCAGCTTCAAAGAAGATAATATAATTCGATTCTTCATAAGTCTGAATAAAATAAATATAATTCAAAATTATTTAAAATTAACTGCTGAATGAAAGGAAAATAAACTTGAATTAGTTATTTTAGTTATTGGCAATTATCGAAAGATTGAATATATATTCATATACTCCAAAAAACAAGAAATATCTGGACATTTCTTGATTTTTATAGAATAACTCGATAGGAATTGAAGTTAGGTAAAGGAAATGCTTGAGTATTTCATTTTTAAATTTAGTTTTCTTTGGAATAGTGTCAAAAAAATAGAAGGTGCCATTTGAAAACATTGAATTTTTGACAATTTTGAATGCGACATTTGAAAATCGCCTGCGCCCATATGGTGCAAAATGGGACCGTCGATGTTAGCCTCGACTGTCAGCTAACTACTTCAAAAATTTGGGGTCCTACTTTTGAAAAGTTTGCGAGCTACATATTTTTTTCTTACGAAGGTTATTTTTTTTCAGAAAAATGGAAATATATCAAAAACTTTAATAAATAAAATAACAACACTTAGGTTGTTCAAACTCATCATAATCTGAAGGCCAATCAAACAATATAAAAAATGTAGGTTTACATTTAAAATAATAAAGTTGGTACCGACTTTTGACATATCCTGTATAGCGGTAGGAATAAAAATATTTTAGGTAGAACGAAAATTACCGATTATGACAGATTACCAAATTTCAACTTTCTAATCTAATAAATTTTAACAGCAAGGATCAATAAAGTCCTAAATGGAACTGGGAATAATAAAATTCTTTTTCAAAGCGCGAATTCCCCTCTGTCGACACTAATAGAGAAAGTATAATTGCAAGATTCACGAAATGAAATCTTTCCAGTAACGTTGATCATGGTCTGAGCGGCAAAATCTAAATAGATGTATTTTAACCGGACTAAGGGCTTCGATTTGATCTCAGAATCATAATCCATAGATGTCATCACGTTATTACGTACCTAATACAGCACATTTGAATTTTTCACTACCAGCAACATACAATCAAGATCCATTCAATGTGGATATCTTTAACTCACCGAGTATGAGGTGCAGCTTCGCATCTGTCTGGAAGGCGTAGTGGAGTGTGACCAGGAAGGGATTGTCCCTGACGGCCTCCAAGACCTGACGTTCGGTCTTAGTGTGCTCTGTGGTCTTTTTCTTCTGGACGATTGTGGCCTTTTTTAATACTTTCATGGCGTAGAGGCGGCCGTCGTCCAACCCTCCTCGCTTTCTCACTAGGAATACTTTACCGTAAGCTGAAAAAAAAGAATATTTTAGATTTTCACATCGAGCATTCTTATCAAATGTAAAGGTCTTGTGGCCGTTCGAAGGTTTCATGAACTAACAAGATTTCATGTTTGAAATCCCCTCAATCGTTGCGTTATCTTAAATTTTACCAACATAATAGCTTCAAGTTCTTGGGGAAAAAAGGGAGCGAAGCAAAGATCTGCCACTCAGGTCGTAACTTCCCCTAATGTCAACTCAATTCGATTTAAATTTGATAGGCTATAGAGGTACTTAAAAACCTTAGAAACCGGTGGCAGCTGACACTACAAAAAGGCATTTTCCAACGCGAATTCAAGTTACTTATAAATTTTCTAACCTTTCACTGTATTTGGATAGGCCTTATAGGCAACCAAAGATTACAAAAACCTCCCTATCCCTAAAAATTGTTTTAGGAAGCTGAATTCTGGAATCTTGAAGAATTTTCTGACATTGCGGCTACCCTTTTGCGCTGAATACCCTGATATCAATTTCATGGCATTGTTCAGCCTAGATAACAACCCCACACACTGCATTTTAGCTCACTTGATCTGAACATTGCAATGAGCAAAAGAAAACAATTTGAGGGAATCGCGAAATAACCGTGCCAAAACTGCGCAGAATAGCCTGTTCGAAATTGCACAGACTGTCAGGTCTTTTCTAAAGTCTAAAGACTTTAGAAAACTCATAGCTTAAGTCGAACCGGGTAATGAGATGCTGTAAAGAATTCACAACATGCAGGACACAATAATGGCTCCATACATTGGTCGAAAACTCGCACTTGGATTAACTAAGATGATTTCCAGAGGAAAAATGCAAAAACTGAAACAACCAAAAAAACGAAATCCTCTGGTGGAAAGCTACAGGCATGCAACAACCGTCAACAACTAAAACTGAAAATTAGCTCAACCTGAGCAGAAACCAAGTTCACACTATAACACGTCTCCTCATTGGATAATAGTCCTCTGTGAGCACTCTAAATAAGATAGAGCTGTACAATGGAGTCCTTGCTTGCAGAAAATACGGGAGACAAAGACAGCCCAACACTTTCTTCTGGATTATGGAGCATTAGCCTAGGACACAAGCCCTATTCAGACAGACTAAGATGCTCGAAAACTAAAGAAACCAACCTGCGAAGAACCGGTATAAACTTATACAGCAAACGAAAGTCACGAATTAGGTTTAAAATAAGGCTGGGAGGCACAAAAAGAAGCTTAAGTGACTGAATAACAGGACAGCCCCAAACCAGCAGCCCTGGTCATTGACTGCACCTCCATATATATATATATATATATATATATATATATATATATATATATATATATATATATATATATATATATATATATATATATATATATATATATATATATATATATATATATATATATATATATATATATATATATATATTTATATATATATATATAGGGTAAGTCAGGGTGAGATGGCCATGCGGGTGAGATGGCCATGCGGGTGAGACGGCCAACGCTCGGCACTCTGTGGTTTGCATGTTTAACTCTGTGTGCGATCGTACAAGCGTTCAGTTGCTCCAGAGACCCCATCCGATACACAACGCCGCTCCTAATTTACTCAAGCAGGTGAGTTTTTTAAAGAAATAAAAATAACGCATCGCCACAAATATGTTGACTTCTGTAATTCGTACTGTACTTTTTTGTAATATGTACTTTAAGTTAATGTTTTGTACCAAAAGGGTTGAGAAATGATGAATCTTCATTCCTAACCTAAAATTGAAAACTTTGTTGACAATTCAAGTGCCGGTTTGGAAGTGGTCATCTATCCCGTACACTTGGGAGAGATGGCCATCATAATACGGGTAGAGATGGCCATGTTTCAATAACTGTTTTCAATATTGAAAAGAGCTTAGAGAAGGCTGTTAAGAAAAGACAAGCTGAAGAAAGAAAAAAGGACAGAAAACGGAAGCAACCAAATAAAGTTTCTAGAAATAAAAAAGCAGCTGATTCAAGTTCAGAGTCGGAAGCAAATGAGAACATGATTCTGGACAGTGAGGACGAGAAAGAAAATTTCGACGAAAATGAGTGTGTTGGTTGTCTAGAAGACTATTTTAAAACACAACGAAAAGGTGACTGGATACAATGTGTCAAGTGCTCAAGATGGCTCCACGAGCAGTGCACAGGCTTTGCAAATATGTGCATGAGATGTGGACGGAAACATGCGAACTAACCATAGGTACCTTATGTTCCTAAGAGTGTTCTTTTTACCTGCTTATTTTTGACTCTAAAGTTTGCCAAAGAAGAAAGTTTTTGTTCTTGAAATGTTTATTTTATTTTATGAAATGAGTTGTGAAATGTTTATTTTTTGTTTAAATAAAATATTGTATGCATGCAAATTGTATTAATTCGTCGAAATAAAATGTATTTTTTGAGAAAAAAGGGGTGGCCATCTCTACCTTCTCTAAAAATAATTAGTGGCCATCTCACCCGGCACATCCGGGAGTGATGGCCAGTTTACATGTTTTTAAAAAAGCTGGTGTAAAGCTCATTGATGTAACGATATTCCATAATGCCCTTAGTAAAACATTAGTTTAAACTGTAATGAAAAGTTTGCCATAAAATGAATAAATTAGCTAATATCATTCTCTACATATGCTCAAAAATATATTTTACTGGCCATCTCACCCTGACTTACCCTATATATATATATATATATATATATATATATATATATATATATATATATATATATATATATATATATATATCTATATATATATAGGTATATATTAGACATAGTACCTATCATTCAAAAATGTTGGTACCTTAGGTAAGTAATAGGCACCGCTCTATTGATTCAACTTACTTTCAGAGCTCCAGTTTTGCTGCTTTTTTTAATATTTCAAATTGGATAGCCTGTATATTATTGCATTTTTTGCTGAGCTGTTGCTCTCCAAATACTTCCCTATTGATATTTTCAACGGTTTCCGAGAAATTAAGAATTGAATTACTTATTCATTCAAATATAAATTAGAGAAATTGAAATAGAAAGATGAAATTTTGGAAGTAGTTTACCAATATCTAGTGTATCATTTAGTCTAAAGCAATTCATTCTGCGTTCATTGGAATTAAGCGGGTCGAAGAACTTGCATCTAACTATACCAAAATGAAGTAGACGAACGTTTTAGGAAATATAAATATTTCAAAGTATCCACGTTCGAGTAGAACGTGCTTCCATATTTATCATATGCACATGTATTCGGCGATTAGGTGAAATTTAAAATAAAGGAGAAACGACTTGTTGATGTCAGTGAACCCAACACCTGGCACCTCAAACAATAATTGGAAATTTTGGAGGCGATAACAGTAGACGACGGGAGCACGTTTTAGAACTATTATAATCAACTGTATTCTCGCCCGACCAATTTGATATGCAATCACCAGTCAGAATGTCTTCATTTCAAAGGATAATATCTGGTGCCAGAAAAAGAATAAATAAGAATTATGAACTATAACAAATAGACCAGGCATAATGGTGAGCGATATTGTAATATCACGCTCTTTTTATTCCAGTGGCGTCTTTATTTGTATAAACTAGTATGGTATTTATTAAACCATTTCTAATGGATTGGTTTTTGTACTCCATTTGCGTGCAGCTCCCTATAGAGGCGCGACAGTGAGAAGGGAAGTGGGCAGCGGCAGTATGTAAACGGTTCACTTGCGATGCCTTTGCTCATGCCCTTGCTACTGCCGCACTCCCTTAGGCGGCGGTATTTTGAACAGTCGAAGGACAGGAGCTGGGGAGCCGTTGAATGTCGAGTTTCATGATTTCACAAAAATTCAGTTAAATTTCTAAATTTATTCAATGTCCAATGTATAATAAATTTTTCACATTTCAATATTTTGAATAATTCCTTTTTATTTTTGAATTTTCAAAACGAGAGATGAATGAAACAATTTTCTCTTACTAATAAATTTTTTCTATGGCATCGATTTGAGATACATTCATGTAATTTTGCAAACTTAAACTACAGACCGCTGACACCGAGGCAATTTTGACGTCATACATTGCTGAAGAATTAAATAAGGTGAAACAGCATGTAAACAGTCACTTCCTTAAAAGGCCGCGTTGAAAGTATTCAGGGCAGGACAGGAGGCAGAGAGAGTAGCAGCGGCAGTGGCTGCATGTGAATGGGGTAATAAAAGAGTATGAAGATAGGAATTCAGAAAAGGATACCTATACTTTTACAGTGTCTTTTACGCTGGTATCGCCACTCGTTAGAGGGTGAATGGAACACTCAATTGAATCACTTATTCGAGAATATGTCATGAGTGACTCGTTGAAAGTTGAATTTGTAGTGTACCGGATAATATTAGCAGCTGACAACATTGTAACATTCTGTAATAGAAAAACTTTGTCGTGCTTCAACTTCACTTGACAGTTCGAAACCTGTTCAATGGTAGTAATAGGTGTACTAAAGTTAGAAATTATGACGTTATGTGAAATTTGTGCTTTTATGTGCGCTTATAATTTTTCGTAATTGAAGGAAATCAATGAATCCACCAAATTATCAAATTTCCTCGGAAATTCTGCACTTAATATACCACTTAAAATAAAGTGAACATCTGACGTAACGTGAAATTTAGGAAACTAATATTTTTCGCAATGAGAATAGGTAAATCAATTAGGTTCTAATTCGCCAAATTATGAAATTTCGAACTCAATACATCTGCCTATTTTTTGAAAGAATGATCTTATAAACTAGAACGTAATGTGAAATTTGTGCATTTTAGTACAATTATAATTTTTCATAATCAAGTAAATCAACTAGAAGGTAAGTCCTAATACGCCAATTCATGAAATTTCGAACTGAATACTCCACTAGTACAGAGTTATAATATGCCTATTTCTTGCGGAAAAGTATCCTATAAACGAAGTCGTAATATTGAAACTTGTGTTTTTTGGTACGATTATAATATTCCATAATTGAAGTATATCAACGAGGTTCTAATCCGCTAATTTATGAACTGAAAACTTCACTAAATACAAAGTTATGATATGCCAATTTTCTGCGAAAAGTAGCTTAACAACTAGGCAGTAATGTGAAACTTGGGCTTTTTGGTACGATTATAATATTGCATAAAATTGAAGTTCTAATCCGCCAATTTATGAAACTTCGAACTGAAAACTCCACTATATACAAAGTTATAATATGCCAATTTTCTGCGAAAACTAGGCATTAACGTGAAACTTGGGCTTTTTGGTACGATTATAATATTTCATAAAATCGAAATTCTACTTAATCCGCCAATTTATGAAATTTCGAACCGAATACTCAACTAGATATAAAGAGTTATCTTATAAATTACTTAGGACATAACATGAAATTTGTGCTCTCTTGCGCAATTAAAGAAAGTTAATGGAAGTTCCAATCCGGAACAATATGGAAATTTGAACACTCGACTCGGCGCACTAAGTGCACACACAGCTGCCGAAGTCCTCGCGCATCGTGAGAAACCGTCCGCGGGAATACCATTTAAGGCTACCCCAGATACGTTAACGAATCTAACCGAACCACCAGCGGGTGCGATGATCAGCTGGTCCTGGCGCCTTAATTCTCCGGTCGCGCTGAACTATTATTGTACGCTAAAGGTTTCTCGACACGTCCTTGGGCGTCGCAACAACGCTGACCATCACCATTGACCTTATAAGGGAGGAGCTGTCAGTAGAGGTCTTCGGCACCTGGCGCAGTGGTAAAGAACGGCGTACGGACGTAGCGAAGAAGATACACGGTACGACCGAAAAGTATTCGATTATAACATAAAAACTACTGATAATTCGTGCATATGTGAAGAATGGGTTCGATGAATGTCGCTTCAATGTAATCGCGTAGAAAATTTTACATTTAATTAATGACAGAGCAGGAGATCACAAGCAACTTTAGTATTGAAGGAGAACACTCCTCGAAATTGAATATTTTTGTAACAGTAAATTCTTCTTATAAAAACAATCGTTATGTATAATGAAAAGTGCATTTAAGAACAGAATGGCTATAAGTAATTAATGAATATTGTATTTATTACTATGGACGGTTATTAAATGAAAATTTTTCAAAAACGACCGCAGAGCTCCGTCACTAAGGTCGTATTTTCAGCGCGAAGTGCATCACGTCGTGATAAGAACAGAATAAATTGTGATTTGGAAAATCATGCTTCAATGCCAAACCGAATTAAAAATAAGAAAATAATTTATTTTATTGAGAAATTCGCCATGTGCATCGCTTATTGAAGAACCACGTTTTAAGTACAGCGCGGCTGAGGAAAAGAGTTGAAACCCACGAAGAATCGTATTGCGTATGTCAACATGAACTATATCCACGTACTAAATTCCAACCTTCTAGCTCAATCTGCAAAAGCTGCGGAATTGAGCAAATTATCAAAAACTACTAAAAAAATAAGAAATATCTAGGTACGTGAAAAATGAAAATGGCTCGCTTGGAAATACAATCCCATATACCTACCAAATTTAAGCTCATTTGGTTTGATGGGAGAAAGTCACTACCGATTTTCGACAAGTGGCGTAAAGACAAGTGTCCAAATAAATGAGAACAATTGAAGATAAATGGTTTGCATACATATCAACAATGTCGGCTCTCCATGAATATTTGGAAAAAATTTGGTTACGATACGATCATTTCTGTTGGATTTATAGGCGGAAAGTAGTTCATACATTTAATGCTTTTTTCTACACAAGGGGCAAACAAGATAAGCGCTGTTAATGACAAAGGTGTTGTAGGTGAAATAACTCTAGTGAAGAGGTTTTCTAGGTTTTAAGCTGGCGATTTCAAACTCATAGATCAAGAACGTCCGGGTTGGTCCTCCACCACAGATGAAGAGCATATTAAAATACTGATCCAGAATCGCTCACGCCATAGGTAAGACACGTCAATTAGCATAAATATGTTAAACAGGTTTAGCAACACCAGAAGCCGATCTTCATCCAAATAAATTCATACGTTGCATCTGGTGGAATTGAAAAGGAGGGATCACGCATTATGAGCATTTACCAAACAACGAGACGATAAGTTCAGAGAAGCATTGCTCCCAATTAGACGAATTAAAGACAGCAATTGAATGAAGACGCCCAGAAATAACTTCAAATCTCCAGCATTTAAATTTTCCTTCAAAATCGGCAAAATCGTCTTCCCATCGAAGGATGGCGACCACATTTCTGAATGCTTCCCTGTCTAGTGCCACATGGAACAGAATTTTTTTTTCCTTCCTATTCTATTCTTCCCTGCATTATGTCTTGTAGCAGTTTATATTTGTCGTTGCGCAGAATATGAACAAAACTAACTCAGTATATTTTACTAATTTTATATTCTATGATTACTTTAAACTTCTTCAATCAGGCTAATCGGTAGATGTACGGTGGCATTTAGATGAAGCTTTATCAATTAGCGCAGCATGGGGAAACAGATACACATTGACCGATAAACTTTCGCACTCTGTTTCTTGTGGTTTCGAAATATCATACACCTTGTAGCCGAAGTGGCGGCACTTGACCCCCGGGTGAAGTGAATGAACTCCATATAAACGGCTCGCTCCTTCTACCAGACCCATAGCGGTCCTCGCGAAAAATTATTGCGGACATAAACACGAACTGACCCGGCACGTCAATTTTCGATAGGAAAGATGGGGCTTTCCACGACTTTGTCAACCCACAAAGGAGAAAGGTCGCAATCGTAAACGAAACTTTTAGCTGCGTAGACCGTTAGAACTACGGTAGAATTTAAGAAAAGGAAACAAACTTATAGAGTGTTAAAAATGTTATGGTGAATTCACATGTTCTTAAGAGAGTCAAACAAAATTGATAAATATGATAAATAAAATGATGCATGTTTCTCCTCCACTTCAGATTGAAAATTCAATTTAAAAACACAAGTTAAACTTCTCAGTTGATGCTGAACAAGATATTGAACCTCTATTCGAGCCTCTATTATAGAAACCATAAAATACCTTGTCAAAACAATTCTATGATGAGTTCTATGATCAATTTTAGAAACAATAATTGAACAAATTTAATCAAAAAACGTTTAAAACATATTATTTCACAACCTATAATCTCGAAACCGATTTCAGATCAGTTAGGCAATGATAATACAGATATTATATACAAATACACAAACGCTAATTGCTAATCGAACATAAAATTGAACTTTAGTTCCACCTAACTCTTATGATTGAAAAAGATAGAAATTGCCAGAAAACTCTAGAAATGTCACATACCCGATAAATTCTTAATAAATTTAATGATATACAATATTTAAATAAAATAGTTACACATAAAGCGATATATAGATTTAATTTTACGAACATCATGAACAAAACATAAGAGTTATCAAGTCAACAAACCGAGCAACAAACTCAAGCATAAAAACCCTACTTCTTCGATATAGCATCACTCCATCTATAGGACAAAATACAGATTTATGTTTTTTAAACATAAAAAAGAATCAATGCATAATGATAAATCCACGATTTTGAAATGATAATCCAATACCAGTCTCATCTTCAGAACATCGAACCGATGTTCTGATTCCTGAAGAAGATTTATTCCCTTTTGGCTTAATACCCAATTATTTTCATATTATCAATTTTAAAGCCGATATAAATGAAGTTTATATAGGTATATATACACACACACACACACGCACATATACAGGTGTCCGCAAAATACGTGTACAACGCTTGACGACAGACTCCTGACGTCAAAATAGGTCGATCTAAGCCGACTTAGTTATATCCAATAAGGTCTCTTTTAGCGAGTTGAGGGTGTCAAAAATTTTAAAAATTATTGGTTTTTCCTAAACGAAGTGAAAACCTGCTAATTGATTTTCAAGATTTTTGATGTATAGGCTATAAAATAATGTTTCCTAATAGTATAGTCACCTGCTGTGAATAAGTGAAAGTCTTGGGGAAAGTGTGAAAATTGATGATACGTCAACATTTATTCTTATCTTTTATATCAACGGTTTTTTGACTACCCAGATAATTTTGTCGAGTAACTGGATGTATCTGGAAGCTATTTTACCTCTTGAGTATTTCTTGCTGGATGAGCGGTTTTGCCACAAAAAAAATATTTACAATTACCAGCACACATCAGTTTTATTATTAACAGTAGTTAGTAATGAAAAAAAGTTGTAAATATGTATTGAAATTATTGTATACATATTGTACTTATATATAAATATATCGAAAGTATATTTAATCAGGTTTTCACGTAATTTAGAAATAATTTACATTTTTTTAAAATTTTTGGCGCCCTCTGCCTGTAAACCTAGATAATTTTGAATATATCTAAGTCGGCTTATCGGCTTAGATCGACCTATTTTGACGTCAGGAGTCTTTCGTCAACAGTTGTACACGTATTTTCCATACATAGAATGAGTAGGTTTAATATGAGGCTAAATAACATGATGATTTTAAAATTTAATAAAAACTTGAACGACTTCAAGAAAAATAGCAGTTGTTTGTCTACTGCTCACACGAACTAGCTCTTATTCAAGGTATCTGCTATGAGAGGGAGTCGCCCCATGCGGGAACGTGCACATCACGTGGATGATATGTGTCTCTAGTCTAGAGCACCGAACGAATATATTAGTTTGAACGACTTCCGCATTGCGGGAACGATCTGCACTCAAGCGTCGTCGGATGCATCAAATACAGCTCAGTCCAAAAAAGTGAATGTGATTTGGAGCTCCCCACAAAAATAATTTAAGCCAATTTTGGGGCGAGTATGTATATATATATATATATATATATATATATATATATATATATATATATATATATATATATATATATATATATATAATATATATATATATATATACAAAAAACTTTTGATAAAAAAACAATACTTGAATTAACGAATCAATCTGTACCTACTATCATTATTAGATATTATATTGTATTGATAGATATCAAAAAATTTAATACCGGCATATCTTTGCAAAAAAAATTTGGAAAAAATTAACTTTTCTAGAACAGGCAGGCAACAATGAAAGAATCGTCCATTGGTTAAGCAATAACTTCACATTCCAATGGTTATATTTTGAACGTACATTTAACAAATAGACCAAGAAATAGAGCAGAAAAAGAGTGATGCTGTGAAAAAAGTAGTAGCTGGATACGCCGCTAGTGCCAGTACACGAAAGACCGTCAGTACTTATATTCATCTCGATGCTCTAAACATAAACAGACAAACTGTAAAGAATTAAAATACGAAAAAACCCCGTAGAAATAACCGTTTTTTCAAATAATCATGACACATTTTGACGTAAGAACATGCTATCGTCGTGATAGATACTTCATGTGTGAATAACGCAGGCGTTGTCGGATAATAAGTTTTTGCGTAATTTCATTTACAATTATTTCTTGCAGCATGCCTAGATGCTCTACAGCCCGATTTTAATTGTCCGAACATATTTTGAAACTAGAACTACTTATTGTATCCAGCTACTATTTTCGACACACAAAATTATCTATTGCTTGGTCTAAAAATCAGTACAGAGTATACATAATCAACAAACACTTTGATCTGCATTTTTAGGCCAAGCTACAGAGATTTTTTATGTAAAAAGTGAAAACCAGCTCCGCCATTGTTTGTAAAATAGTTCCACATGATATAGTGATATGTTTTTCACTCGACTTTATTATTTATTTCTTTGTTATTAACAATTTTATGCAAAAAATTGCGTTGCATATCACTAAATCATATAGAACAATTTTAAAAACAATGGCGGAACACTTTTTGCACAAAATGCTCACTCTAAATCTCTGTAGCTTGGCCTATTTAGCAATTATTCCATTCGATGAATCTTATACTAAATTATAACTTTAATATTGCTCAATTTCGTATCATAATTTTTCATGCTGTTAGAAGGTTAGTAATAATAAAATTCAATTGTTCTCCTTCTTACTTATAATAAGAATGTCATTTAAATAACACAAACGATTCAAGAACAACAAATGACTTTGCTTGGAATGAACGATCTTGAATGAATAGGATGAGTAGATAAAATTACTTTTACTATATATAACCCATGATCGTTTCCAGGATGCACAGACACAGAGATAATTCCAGGAGACAAGGCGTTCAAAATTTCACAAATAGGTTTGTACATTTTAAAATCATGAACAAAACTAAATTTGAATTTACTACGTTTATTATCACAAAATATTTTGAAAAATATAACACTGCGATTGCAATTTCGGTCACTAGACCATCATCGGGCAGATTGAGTTAAGAACTGAATACAGAATTATAGATTTGCGCTTACGGGTGGGAAAGAATTATTGCAGGTACCTAAATAGACAAGAGGAACATAATTCAAGAAGGGCTAATCGAGTGAATTTCCCAAATTGGTACAATACAATGTTCATAGAAAAGTCGTTATTGTTTGAATACACTGAATATAGAATATATTAGGTCAATCTGGTCGTTCAGCAAGGTATCTTTTGCATTATGATTGAGTTTAAAAATTTCTAATGATTCTAAGTAAGTAAGTTTGGTTCCTTTCGGTAATTTGTGCATGATTTTAAAATTATCTATTTGTGGAAATGGGTGGTGGTTTTCACGGCAATGATTTGAAAACGTTGAATCCGTTTTATTTTTCGAAAAAGATTGTTGGTGTGCTTTAAATCTTGTCTTGAACGATCGACCAGTCTGACCTATATATATTCCTTTATATACAGGACAAATCAACTTATAAACTCCTGAACTTTCAAATTTTGAAGTGATATCTTTGGCATTGAATAAAAATCCTGAGAGTTTTGTCTTTTTATTCAATGCCAAAGATATCACTTCAAAATTTGAAAGTTCAGGAGTTTATAAGTTGATTTGTCCTGTATGTAAAGGAGTATATATAGGTCAGACTGGTCGATCGTTCAAGACAAGATTTAAAGAACACCAACAATCTTTTTTGAAAAATAAAACGGATTCAACGTTTTCAAATCATTGCCGTGAAAACCACCACCAATTTCCACAAATAGATAATTTTAAAATCATGCACAAATTACCGAAAGGAACCAAACTTACTTACTTAGAATCATTAGAAATTTTTAAACTCAATCATAATTCAAAAGATACCTTGCTGAACGACCAGATTGACCTGATATATTCTATATTTAGTGTATTCAAACAATAACGACTTTTCTAAGAACATTGTATTGTATCAATTTGGGAAATTCACTCGATTAGCCCTTCTTGAACTATGTTCCTCTTGTCTATTTAGGTACCTGCAATAATTCTTTCCCACCCGTAAGCGCAAATCTATAATTCTGTATTCAGTTCTTAACTCAATCTGCCCGATGATGGTCTAGTGACCGAAATTGCAATCGCAGTGTTATATTTTTCAAAATATTTTCTGATAATAAATGTAGTAAATTCAAAATTAGTTTTGTTCATCATGTTAAATTATCACGTAGTAACGACGGATTCCATCAACTATTTTTAAAATCCTTAACGAGATCCTCAATCGCAACTGTAAATTATTTGAAGCAAAATTACTTCTATTCATTGGTTGTTAATGACGGAGCAGCAAAACGGTAAAGTTAAAATGAAAAACCTTGTACAAGTACCTGTCTAATTTTGAAATGTGGATTAAGACCTCGATTAAGACGAAAAATTTAAAGAAAATTCTTAGCAACTCCTAAAATATACACCCCCTCGAAATCAAATAATTAGGAAATCGCCAAAACAAGAGTGTTAATGAGAGAGGTAAATATTGGCATCTCCAGCGGCATCAAAATTGGGCCAAATTTTTCGAACCGCCGCCATTTTTCCGTACTCACAGCTTCTGCAGATTGAGTTAGAGGGTTAAAGTTTGGTACGTACATTAAGTTTATGTTGATCTAAGATCTTTTTTTGGTTTCAACTTTTTTTCTGAACCGCGCTGCGTTTCGTGGTGACTATTTCGTTCAAATTGCATCTCGTTCTGTTTCGCCATCAGTATGCGATGCACTTCGCGATTTTTTTTTTTTACTATAGACGGTTGAAATTTGGTATGTGGATTGAGTTTATGTTGAGATGCGTTACTTCGTTGGTTTCAGCACTTTTTTCCCCAACCACGATGCACTTTCTTTTTTAGTAAAATAATTTTTGACTTTCAATTCGGTTTGCTATAAGAGTGATTTTTCAAAATATAAATCAATCCGTTAGAATGGCATCTCGACGCGATGCATTTCGCGAGAAAAATACGACCTTAGTGATGAAGCTCAGCTGCTCTCGAGTTTTTTTGTTTATTTATGTGAAGAACTTACCTCCAGTTCCCAAAACTTTGAGTGTTTCAAAATTGCTCGCGTCTACCCTTCCAGAGCCAGAGAGATTTACTGAAACAAGAAAAGAACTTGATTATAATGTAAGTGAACATGGGCAATATATTCTATTCTCATTGCGCTTCGATTATCGATCCATTCGTCACGCGATGACAATATTACAACGAATATTGCAATATATTAACTAACCTATAAGCCTAGATAATTATTTCGGTAAATATAGGGAACATTATCGGCTAGTTATTTTTGGCTTATGAGCTGATGAAGTCGAGAATGAAGCTTCATCTTTTTACGGTGATTTCATTATACAATTCACAAAGTCATCAGAAATTTTTCTGGAAATTCAGATTTTGTTACAGATGGTATGATTTATTTCTCTGAAATTTTTATTAAATTACACATAGGTATATCCCTTCCGTCGAGCAGCTTATGTTAGAAAAATTCTGGTACCGAATTTTCTTACAGTACTCTGGGAATTAATGTGAATACGGCAGTTTCTTTCTCTAATACAGTTTGTGTGATATTTATTGTTTATAGTAATATGTATAAATGCGAACTTAACAATTAAGTATACTCTGCAAGGTTCGTGGCCAAATTTTGCTTTAACATTGTCTTGTAATTTATTATGGAATTAAATAATGGACGACAATTCTGGATTGAAATTTGACAATCGCACTAAATAAGGTTTTGACTCAATAGCACAGAAAGACTAGAAGAATTTTTTAAAAGTATTCTAAGATCCTTCTGGAATCTCTTAGAAATATTAACTGGATCTCGATGCAATGGAGAATGTGTGGATACTATGCAAGAGCCGATTCCAAAAAAAAAATTGAAGAACAAAGATTGAAACATAAGAAGCTATAATTAAGATTCAAACGAAAGTTTAAATTTCTGTTTAAATGATACAGGAATGCGAATCATTTCGGAAATTCCAAACTTCTGATCCGTTCGATGCCACCATCAAGAAGCTGACCAATTAAAGCTGAAGAAGGTTGAATTCATTAATAAATTAATCTAAAAATCGCAAAGATAAACTTTATTTGAGAAAATACCTGTGGTGATAATAAACAAAGTACCGTATTTCTTCAGAACCGCACAACGCAACCACCGATAAAATACCAAGAGCTCCTACGGAAGTTCCAGAGAAACCTTACGATGCCAAGAGGTAAAACTGAGGCTCAGAATGACCAGAGTCGAAGAGCGACCACGACACGGAAGTGTTGTGGTGGTCCAAGGGCGACAGAGAACAACTTACGACTGATTACTGCTGATAAAGAGAGACAACATGAGCCGAAAGCGACAATACAGAGTCAAAAATGAATATAAGGGACCGGTACGACCTTATGAAACCTTAGGGGATAACAATGGTCAAGAGTGAATATGAATACATTTAGCGATGACAGGGAATTTACAACTCTTATGAAAGAAAACTGATAACACGCAGTCAAAATGAATCCAGGTCGAAATGAACTTCACAAAACAGAAAGGCCATAAAATGCCAAAAGTAAATAGAAACTCTTGAATTTACTAAGAATGCTCGAAATAAAACACTAAAATTAAAGAAGATCGCAAAAAAAGAATTAACCACGAGGAGCCAACAACTGATGTGGTGAAGAGCGACTGAATCTGGGGTGACAACAGTGGCCGAAAGAGACCACAAATGTCAAAAGCGACTAGGAAGTTCCACAAGAAAAGAAAAGACGCCAATGAAGATCACGTGTGGAACCAGCGACAAAGATAGCCGACAACGACTTCTGATCTGCAAGAAACCACAAGGCACTTCAAACACATCTGCACTACTAAAATATTTGTATAATTGATTAATTTTAAAAACAAATCAATTATTTTCTATGATCATAACAACTCAAACATTCTTAAACGGGCAGCTGCTTGATAATTAAGGCTTGTATCTTAAATCTTCGGAAAAGGTGTTACTACCTGAAATGTGGATATTTTAGTTGTCCAGTGGTTGACATTACCATTTGATGAATCATATACGTTTGAGGATGTTATTCAAAATGAGGTTCATAGCATATCCCAATATGAAAAACATGATAGTTATGATTTCAATAGAAATTTAATTGACACGTTTCCGCTTGCAGAATCATGTGTCTCCTAAAGCAACACTCTCAAAATATTCCTCAAAAGCAGTGTCGGGTAACACCAGCACATAGGTACTCATGATAGATAAATGAGAAAACGGTGGGGTAGATTTCTATCATAAAGCTAAGTCACCCAAAATATTAATTATATATGAGAGGTTATCAATTAGTAGTTGTGCGTTAATAGAGAAACCTTACCTTTCCTATATTTTTTTATTCGCTGAATACACGCATGCAAAATATCGTGTGAAATAAGTATTATGCCCTCGGGTAATCTTCCCCTAAGTCTTTATGCACGAACCCGCATGTTTCCAACCCTCAATACAATATCTGGTCTTTCAATTCATTCCGAGATTCATTCAACCAAATAAAAATAACCCTAGCAATCTTGATAGCAATGATCGTTGTAGAAAATACTATATAATATATACAGGGCGATTCAAAACTCGAAACGAAAAATTAAGTAACGTATACAGGCTGATATTCTTGATAAAAAATATGAAATAAAATTTTTGCTGATTAAGTAAGTATATAAAAATAATTCAATCAAATGTTCAAAAATACCAGCTTCGATATGGACTTGGCAACGCAAAATAAAGGAATCGTATACTAGTTGCATTTTTTGTCTATTTTGAGTCGATTGGACTGCATTAATAATTCGTTCTATTGATTGTTTTTGATTATTAATTTCCACTGCGTCAACTACTTAGTTGTTTTAAATGTATTCACCAATATTAAACTATCTGATCAAGTAACAACATAACAGTGAATTACCTTGTATATTACCTTCAGTACAAGATTTTCCAAAATAGTTCCACACAATACCCATTATTACAGTTCGATCCCAAGCGATTCCTCGTGGACTCTATTAATAATAATCAATCATTAGACGTACCTACCTACACACAATGGCAAACTAAGTGCATAAAAATTAAACGCGGTAAAATAAACCGTAAAACGCTAAAAGCTTTGACATTTATAGTTGTTCGACAAAACATATTATGTCAAAATTGGATTCCATGTTGAAAATTGGCGGAGATAATATTTCAATCGCTGAAATGAGGCAAATTATCACTATTCAGAGGTTAGAAGGAAATTGTCAGCAAAGAATACTATAATATAGAACATAACGACATGGTTAGCTTAACAGATAATTGAATATAATTAAGTACCCACTAAGATACACAGTTGAATATATACCGACCAACGTAATAGCATGAAAAAGTTAAAGAATACTGAAAAATCGATTAGAGATAACGTTCGCAATGAATTTCATTTAATGACGCCTAGAATTAAAAGCTAATAAGACGCACTTGTATTGAGCTTGAGAAAATAGCGCGGGAAAAATCTTTTCTTTAATATGCATTCGTTTAACTCGTAATTGAAAGATTATCTCTATGAATTTAGGAAGATTTCATAGCATTATGATGAAAACTCAAGTGAAGAACGAGATTGTGATATTCAGGTTTATCCGAGGGGTTGACCGCGGTGCAATTTTGGTGTACAACGTCTAGGAATTTTATGCAATTTTCTGCAATTTTTTGCAATTTTCTGCAATTTTCTGTAATTTTTCTGCAATTTTCTGCAATTTTTTGCAATTTTATGAAAATTTTTCGGAATTTTATTGTCAATTTGTGGACTTTTCTGGAATTTTTGCATTTATTTCATAATATTTTGAAAACTTCCATGATATTCATGGTATTATATTTTCTATAGTTCGTTATCGCGTCAAACTGAATGCTAGGGAACATTGGACTGATGTCCACAAGAATTACCTAAATTTTGATACGACTTCTATTTGTGATGGGTAGGTTGCACATGGAAAGATCGATGAAAATTTCAATTAAGTAGAAACATCTCTGTTCAAAGAATATTTTTCTGAAGATATCTCCACACCTCCTGATGAGGATATCCCGAGCAATTTTGAAAAATGTGACATCGTTTGATATTCCACAAAATCTGGAACCAACAAGTCCTTACGTTGATGTAAAGATTAAAGAAAAAATTTTAACTATATGAAAAACAACTTTATGCTGCTTACTCAATGAAAATCGAACACAGTATAAAATAAACTTTTAACTTTTAAATATGCAGAAACAATTGAAGTTCTATTTCATTTCAGATTAAGCTCCGATCGGCTATCGAGAGCGATGTCAAATAAAAGAAGCACCAATTTAAACTCATCCTATTCACAACCTTTTGTGATCAAATCACTAGAAAATTATTACGCTGTTTACTACTCAGATGGTATAATACTATATAGGAAGAGTTATCGGGAAGATAGTTGAGGAAAATTTCATTTTCTTTGGTCCCAAGGTCCTTAAGGGCACCGCAAGACCGTTTTCGCATAAATACTCGTACATTATTCAAACAACTGAAAAAAAAATTTGAATAACTTTTACATATACAGGTTGTCCTAATTGCCATGTCCACTATTGCTATCTCGGTAACTATAAAAACTACAAGGATGGTCAAGTTTTAAGGTTTATTACATAACTTGAATTTAATTGAATGGTAAAAAGTTTGAATGTTTAAAAACTTAATAAACAGTTTCTTTCATTACACGCTGCAACAGTCTGTTTATGTTATTAAAATAGACAATTGTTTTATTGGTAGTCTAAGCCACCTCTGATGTTCTCATTTTTTTTCAAACTCAATACAGCTTCAATTTTGGCTTTTTATCATTAAAACGCAAACAAATATGAACATGTGAAACATCGTTAAAATCTGAAAAAAAAGTTTTTTCGAGAAATGGAATAAAAAATACAGGTCCGTATTTGAAAAAAGTAACTTGATGGTAATATACCGAAAACTAGACGAACCAAATTTCATTGAAAAATACCAAATTGAAGAACGTCTACAATGCATAAATTTTTCTTCTCACTAATTTTTTGTGAAAATTATAATTTTTGAGATATTTAAATCAAATAATTTCGAGCAATTTCTCAAAATAGAATTTTTGTTTTTCAATTATGAAACTAGATTTTCAATGTCCTTCAAAACCTGCACATTTTTTTTCTAATTTGACCAACCTTGTAGTTCTTATAGTTACCGAGATAGCAATAGTAGCCCATGGCAATTAGGACACCCTGTATACCTATACTATTGTTTATTTTATTTGAACATTTTAACTTAGTATACTTATATATAATTATTAGTTTCATTATTAAATTTGTAAAATTTTTTGAAATTTCTCTATGAATTTTCTGAAATTTTTTTGCAATTTTTTACAATTTCGTACAATATTTTGCAATTTTTCTTAAAATTTTTCGTTTCATTATTTGAAATTTTTGTTGGTATTTTCTGAAATTTTTTGGAAATTTTGCAATTTTTTGCAATTTTATGCAATTTTTCGCAATTTTCTGCAGTTTTTTGCAATTGTATGCAAATTTTTGCAATTTTATGCAAATTTTTGCAATTTTATGCAATTTTTTGCAATTTTTTGCAATTTTTTGCAATTTTATGCAATTTTTTGCAATTTTTTGCAATTTTTTGCAATTTTATGCAATTTAGTATTTTAGTGTACATGATTTCCTAGCGCGGTTAACCCCTCGGGTTTATCTTGAAGATGAATTAGGGAAAAAAGGTAAAAGTTTGGTGTAGGTACGATCCTGGTAGGTCACCTGATAACTGGTGAATTTCTTTCTTGCGTTGTAATGAAATATCGATTGTTTTTTCATTGAAATATTATTCGGAATTCGAAAAATTCAGTTCTGAGTTGAAGATTCAGTGCAGCAAGAAAAATATTTACCTATTATTTTTCTTAAAGCTAGCCATTGAAGTTTGTAATTTTATGGATTCAATGAAACTTGGACAGGAGTTACCTACATTTGGAATTGTCAGTTTAGTGCGAAATATAAGGAAATTCAAGAGGAATAACATATTCAAAATTCAGCCATCTAGGGCTTTTTTAACTATTGTTGATCCTCCACAGTTTAAAGAAATCGGGTTAGAGAAGTGAGTGAGTGAGTTGTTGAGGAAGTAAGTGCGTTTCAGAGGTTTCAATTCTTTTTATAAGTATGGAAATTATTTTTTTGAGGCTTTTCGAAAATTTCATGTGTACATTAGCCGAGGGGTCTTTCACTTGACAAATTCTGTACACTAAAATTCCAACTTAAGAGTTAATTCCGTTAAATTCACTATAATTTCATTCAATTCACTACAATTCTATTCAACTCACTATAATTTTCATTCAATTCCGCACAATTCCATTCAGTTCCTTCTAATTCCGATAAATTCCGTGCAATTCTGCTCAATTCCATACAATTCGCTCTAATTAATTTGATTGAATTAACTAGTGTTTCTTTGTTGAAGAGAATTCACCATGACATTTCAAATTCAATAATTCATTTACTTATATTTCAACACTGCTTTTAAATATCAAACTAGTTAGTATTCCTTTTTATAGTTCTTATTGCACCAGATCAGAAAACTCACTAAATTTTCAGGTGTCAAATGAAGTTTCTCAGTCGTATTTTCTCATAAAATACATAGGTACTATTGCAGTGTATTATCCAAAGAAAGCTAGTAGAAATCAGTAATTTTTCTATCCATTTCAGACCTACTAGACCACGATTTTCGAAAAATTTTTCATGTCGTATATATATATATATATATATATATATATATATATATATATATATATATATATAGTATATATATATATGTATATATATATATATATATGTATATATATATATATATATATATATATATATATATATATATATATATATATATATATATATTATATATATATGTATAATATCTTTATATTATATATATATATATATATATATATATATATATATATATATATATATATATAATATATATATGTATAATGAAAGATTGCCGAACTCCACAGCTTCTGCAGATTGAGTTAGAGGGTTGAAGTTTGGAACACACATTGAGTTTATGTTGACTTCAAATCCTTTTTTGATTTCAACTTTTTTTCCCAACCGCGCAGCATTTCGTGGTAGCTATTCCATTAGAATTGCATCTCAATCTGCAATCAGTACGCGATGCACTTCGCGAAAATTTTATCACAATAAAGGGTTGAAATTTGCTACGTGGATTATTTTGATTTTGGGGTACTTACGCTCCTTCGTTGGTTTCAACTTTATTCCTCAACCATGATGCACTTCGCAATTTTTTTTTATAAAATAAATTATTTTCTTTTTTTCAATTCGGTTTCCTATTTAAGCGTTATTTTTCAAAACAAAATTGTATCCGTTAGAATCGGATCTCGACGCGATGCATTTCTCGTGTAAAATACGACCTTAGTAATGGAACTCTGCTCACGCCTTTTTTTAATCTATAAAACTTATTCAAACTTTCGAACTTGTTCAAAGACCTAAGCTAAATAGCTCAAAACTTGAAAAGAGAATGGGGGGCTTAGATAATTTTCACATTCATAAAACATCATTTATTATGAAATTAAAAAAAAATAATCAGCAAAATATATAAAAATAAATCTTTAAAAAAATATTGAACGAAAATATAACTTCTTACAAATAAAAAGGAACTATTTTTGTCAAAGAGATCACATGAATTAAAAAGCCACTTTTTCAAAATCGTCATAACATTTTCGAATTTCGTCAAGTTCGTATCGTTTTATCTGAAACCGTCCGGTGCGTTGTAGGCTAATTGGGCCGTATATAAAAAAAATATCTTTGACATTTTGAACATCTAGATCTTTGAGCCACACAAAGCTCCCAAGATCTTCCTTCAAAAACTTCACTTTGTATATATCATCTTGATTACCATTCGTCTCAAGAACCCTTCCGATGTACCAGCCATATTAATATGCTATTCCATAATATTTTTCTGTTTCAATAATCATCTTTTTCATTTTACACTCTACGTTATTTTCTGTCGTTTCTTCAACAAGTCCTTCGTATTCACCGTCCGATGAGTTATCGGATTGATGATGATATGTTCTCAGTCCTTACTTATTCTACCCTTACCTTCTTCCAATAGCTTCTTCCAATAGCCAACAGTTCACTTCTGTGTTTGTAGTAAATCTAAGGTAGGTTCTTGATACATTTTATATATTCTTTCATACTTCATTTTGTCTTCACAAGAAAGATATGTTTTAGTTAAAAAATGTACCTACTCTCTTGCTGAAATTATCAACTCAGATGCTTGAAACTAGCTGAATAGGGACCCATCGGTAAATCAATATCTTTTATCAAGAATTTTTTTGAACTTGGTGGTAATATGAACTGCTCCTTGCATGAAGCAAAAGTCATTCGTGTACACATAGTAAGCACCGAACAATAAAGGTTTCTCAAAAAAATTAGATTCAATTTTCTTCGCTTTCAACAGCTTGGGATCACCTTCAAACGAATAACCTAAAATTCTGATGCCAAATTGATCTGATTCGGACCTAAGAATTTTCCAGCGCTTCACGACATCCATCGACTTGAAAGTATTATGGATAGCAAACACATCAAGGCAGAATGTTGGTACTTGAGGATTCAAAGGTTGTGCCATAATTGCATAAGCATATTGTGATCTTATATACTTTAAATCACAATCTCGATCACAATATTATAGTGTTGCACTTTTATAGGTTATGTCAAAACTATATGCGTAATAAAAAAACAGTCTATTGCGCATGTTCAATTCCGCTCAATATAGTTCAGATTCGCTCAATTCCATTCAATTCCTCTGCAATCCCACTCAATTCCTCTGCAATTCATCATAATTCCGACAAATTCCATGTAATTCATCTGCAATTCATTAAATTCCCTCTCAATTCCAATATTTTGTACACTAAAATTCCGCAGTGAGAGACCCCTCGACATTAGCACATATTCAGTAAGAAAGCTGAAAATGAATATGAATTGAGTTGATGTTAGGGTCTCAAATCTTTATTCCCACCGCTGCTACTTCTATGTAAAAATTTCATGCGTTTTTGCGAGGCTTCAAACTTTTCGAATCTCAAGGTACAATCCCTCCAAAATCAGTTAGAAGACTGTACTTATGTGAATTGAGTTGATGTAAGATATTTTCCCTTTTGGGACTTCAACTCTTTCTTTCCACCTCCTTTCATGCAATAAATTCATGATAGTGAAAATACCTGCTTTTCACGCTATTTATTTACGCATACTGCAATGCTCCAGAGACTATCCTAAGAGAAAATGAACTGAATGCATTGATATGTAGGTGAAGATTCTAATTTTTTGGATTGATTGGGCCGATAAGTACATGGTGTAAATTAATGAACATATTGAAACAATGGTTAATAATAACAATTTACACATTTATTAAAAGAAATAACGCATGACGCACGTTGCGGTGGAACTTCACCTTCTTCAGATGCGAATGGCAAACTAACTATGTTTCTCTGTTATATCGAAAACAAGAAATAAAGAGATGACAATTTGTGTAGAAGGGGTAAATATAAGGATGGATAATAATTATTAGAATAGGAAAAACCAACTCTGAACTGATAGTCAGGTAGTTCGGTAATTTTGAAAAGATTGAGAAGGGGGCTTGAAGTATGATCGATGATGATCGAAAAACTTAATTTATAATTTTTTAAATGTGTAAATTGTTATTATTAACCATTGTTTCAATATGTAAAGATTCAAGTTATTAGATACTATAGGCATCTGAAAATAAGAATGCAGCGCCAATGTGGCCAGTCGTAGAACTATAAATATTGACATTGGAATATTTATGCTGTATTTGTTGTGTGTTTATTTGTGTTTTTGAAATATAATTTAACCATAAATATAAAGACTTTTCAGGCTTCTTTAGTGAACAACTGTGTTACTGTGTATGTATTCTCAATTCTCATTGCTGTTGAGGCGGTAGGTGATTATCATCATTTGTTTTGTAGCCAAATTGAGAGAAATCTTAGGTTAGATCATGAGATGAATATCTTAATTCTCTGATTGACTCGTTCAATATGTACTCTAGCAGATGCTATTTTGGCATTCAACAATGCCTGTAGTCAACTGTTTTTTGTCTTTCAAAAATGGTGGCCTGATCAACTTTATTTTAAACTGTTGACAAATATCATCTATCAAGAAACCTTTGTCCACCATAATAGCATCCTGTGAGCTTTCTAACTTTAAAATTAAGTCACTCTGTTGGAAAATCGTTTTATCAGATGCTCTTCCCCCATATGGTTCACTAATATAAGTAATTAAACCTCCAGGAGAAACACCTGTCATGAATTTCACTGTGTTATTAGATTTATACTGAGAGTAAAACCTGATCCTGCAGCAAAGGCACTTTGGTTTCTGTATAAAAATTTTTGTACAGTCTAAGATGATTCGAGTATTTTGAAAACTTTCAAAACATTTTGGCATGTTTTTCTGTATTTCAGAATATTCTGGGAATCTTATGACACAACTAACAACTCTACTCATAATGGGTAGCATTTCATAAATATATTTTTGGCATAATTCTTGTGAAATGCCAAATAAAAGAGATAATGTCACATATGTAAGGTCACATTTCAATTTTGTCAATACTAAAACCGACTAAAACAATACGCTGTTTGATTGTTAATCTATGTGACCGTTGATCACTGTAAACAGATTGTAGGTACTGCTTTTACTATTGTATCTAATAGTTTTATATTATTGAGACCAGTGAAACTGTTTAGAGCACTAACTGTAGTTATCAGATCACACAAAGTAGAGACTTTAGGAGTATTCTTTTTTCCCTTCTACACCAACACGATATTTATCACCAGCTGGAGGAAAAGCATGGAAATTCACATTTAAAAATTTCTTTTCCCAGGAAGAACACTGAGGAACTGAACAATAACGATTCGAACGACTCATAGCTTTCAAAATGATTGCAAATAATAAATATTTGTAAAAAATCACACAAAAACAAACACAAAACAAAGGAGAACTATGTCAAGATTTTTAGTTATTCTGATTGTCACCAGGCAGCGTAGCGCTTATTTTTAATTTTTTGATTCGCCTATAAGTAGTACGTAATTCATAATAAATACACCACAAAATTAATCCCAATAGTTTTCTGGGTAATACTTAGGTGTTTTATTTTTCATCATAGACCATTTCGAACTGAAACGGATAAATCTAATTATGCATCTTCGAATGCAACGCGCAATCGAGCAATAGCGTTTGTTTCAAACGAGACAATCCTTGAACTCGTCTAGAATGTACAGTCCACGTGTAGACCTTTGTCCAATCGTTAAATCATTAGGTACTTACGTGTAACATATAAGTTAATATAAGAAATGGTTCGTTTTTGATAACGTTACGAATAGATAGCAGCTTCAAATGCGTACGTTCAAACAGGACGGACGACACTGGCCAATGAGCCTCACTAGTGCCAACAAAACTTGTGCAGCAGCGAAGTGCTGGGGGGAGGTAGAAACGCATAATACGATTAGCGGGTTACACACGGACGTTGATGTATTAATACATCAGCGTGCAAGCAAATTGCGTACACACGTTCGAACAAAATCATAGTTTTGTTCGAAGAAGAATGTTTAGCTCTTGTGACAGTGGCGTGTACTTATGCTCTCGAAAAAAAAATTGAAATAAAAATGAAGATTAACCGCAACCACTGCTTTAAAAAAGCACAAACATCGGTGAATCGCCTTCACACGTAGAGAGATGCACGTGTTCATTTGAATGCGCATTCAAAAATTCGAGCGATTCAGAAAACATAATCCGGAGTGTGCATTCAAAAACGTGGGTATTTTTGCATCCACATTAGCATTATTGGTTGCACGTTCTTGGATGCACGTTGATGAGTTAAGACATCAACGTCCGTGTGTAGGGGCCTATAAGTGGCCTACACACGGACGTTGATGAATTAATACATCGACGTGCATCCAAAAACGTTAACGTTGATGCAATAAAATCACGTTTTTAAATGCACAACCCGGATGAGCGCCACGTTGATGCATTCTGAAATCGCTTGAATTTTTGAATGCGCATTCAAATGAACACGTGCATCTCTCAACGTGTGGAGGCGATTTACCGATGTTTGTGCATTCTTATAGCAGTGGTTGCGGTTAATCTTTATTTTTATTTTTCTTTTCAAGAGCATAAGTACACGCCACTGTCACAAGAGCTAAACATTCTTCTTCGAACAAAACTATGGTTTTGTTAGAACGTGTGTACGCAATCTGCTTGCACGTTTTTGAATGCATGTTGATGTGTTAAGACATCAACGTCCATGTGTAGGGGCCTATTAACGTTATTGGTTGCACGTTCTTGGATGCACGTTGATGTGTTAAGACATCAACGTACGTGTGTAGGGGCTAAATGAATGAAACTTGACAAGCGAACTGACTACAAAAACTGAGACACAATAAAACTTGAGTACCAGCCTACAAAAATGTGTGTCAATTGAGACACGATAAAACTTTAGTAACAACCTCTCTATGCAAATTTGTGTAAACATAGACTCAATAAAACTTAAATAGCAAACAGCCTACAAAAGTGTGTGTCAATTGAGACTAAATAAAACTTTAGTAACTAACTCTCTACAAAAACTTGTGTAAACAAAGACTCAATCAAACTTTAATAGCAAACAGCCTACAAAAATGTGTGTCGATTGAGACTCAATAAAACTTTAGTAACAAACTCTATACAAAAATTTGTTTAAACATAAACTCAATCAAACGTAAATAGCAAACAGCCTTCAAAAGTGTGTGTCAATTGAGACTCAATAAAACTTTAATAAGTAACAAACTCTCTACAAAAGTTTGTGTAAATTCAGACTCAATCGGACTCAATGAAACTCTCGATGAAACTTTAAAAACAAACTGTACAAAACTTTGTATAACCTGAGACTCAATCAAACCTCAGCAACTGTCTACAAAAATTTGTATCAATTGAGACACAATAAAACTTTAGTAAAAAACTGTCTACAAAAATTTGAAACTGAATAAAAGCTGAGTAACAAACAGACTTCAAAAATTGTCTTAATAAACATGTAGTTAGGTACATACTGTCGACAAAGATTTGTGTGAACTGAGACTCAATAAAAATTTAGTAAAAAACTGCCTCAAAAAAATTGTGTAAGCGAGACGTGAGTAACAAAACTAGTAGCAAACTGCATACAAAATCTTGTGTTAGCTTCTTTCGAGGCTTCCTTATAACAAAATATCTCAAAAGGGTAAAGAGCATTGGAAGTTCAGTGTTCCCTCAAATGTAGATTTCGGAGGGGAGAAACTTGAACTTTAGAAGCTTCTGAATGCTTTCAACAGAATTTTAAGAGAAAAATTTGTTGTACATATTGTCTGTAGTTTGCAACACGTAGTACTCACTTAGTTCCTATGAACTTTAGTAGTAACCGATTTGGGTTAGATCGAAATATGAATAAGTAGGTACTTAATATATAATATCATATCTTAAATCGAACATTAAATGCGATAAAAATTCCCTTGATCTTTCACGTATGAAAATTATATTCACCAAAGTTTCAAGTTAATTTGTGTTCTCTTTGGTCTTTCAGTTGAATTGGTGCAGAACAATCTTACGGTGTAACCAATATTTCTTCAGCGCATATATAAACAGATAGATTCAGATGTACGCTTTGACGTACGTCTATCTTTAGCGCATATATAACTGACAGATGCAGACATACATTGATATTCAGCGCATATAATAAACTGACAAATTCAGACATACGTCTACTTTCAGCACATACCTATAATAAACTAAAATTTTAATGAACATAAAAAATAAAGCTCTACTTATGTAGGTAGGTATTCTAAATAATGATATGTACACAGGTATGTCGATTTAAAGATTCGAACAATTGACCATCAGATAATGCTTTGTGAATTTCCAAACATTCCAGGTAGGTATTTAATTCATTTTCTAAGACTTTTATGAAGAATTTACATTTCTAAAATGTCGTGGAATTGGTGAGTTCTCTTCAAGCACTAGTTTGCTATTGGGATCTGACATGGAGGCGGAACTTAGGTGATAACGTCAAAACATGGCGTCTCAAAACCAACTTTCATCACGAGTTATATGAGAGATTTGAAAGTTCTTTGAGTTTTTCCTATAACAATGTTAGTTTCGAGTGAAAGTGTGAAGCTTTATGTAGGTGAAAATTTACTTCAGCCAAAATACAGAGAAGTTTATAGGCTGGAAAGGTACAAAGTCATAATACAATGTGGGAAAAATGAAGAGAATTCGAGGACTGGTATCGTCAAATTTACTGCTTTTTGTTCATCTATTTTGATTTGATTTGATTTATAAAATTCTTAGTTCTAAATCAACTGTATTTGTTTAAGTGATATTTCAAAACATTTTACTGATGATTCTTTATCCAACTCTACGTTTAATTATTTCTGAAAGCACTTTGGGCAAAATATATTCAAAATTTCACGAAAAACATTCATTTAGTAGTAGGTATACATGGATTCAATGAGAAATCATAATGTTTCATATAATCAAATGTGGTTTTCATAATAAAACACCATCAACCATAATGCATCTCAAGATGTATTAAAAGTGAATATACAAAGAAAAACTTTTTCATTCCGTGTGTATTATTATTATAACTAACTTTAATCTAATAAGTATTATTAATACATAAATTTGTTACTCCATCATTTCACTTAATCTTCCACGAACTTTTCATCTTCCAAGATCGAAGAAGACATATTCATCGTAACACAACATATCATTGTGAAAATTTCTTCTAATAATACCAATAAATTTCCAGGCAACACAGATCCCAGAATTTTGAATGTTTTGGCTGAAGCATCTGGAGTTTTCATTAATGAAGGGAATTAATCTAAGTTTCAATCATAGGACTTGATCACCTGGAAGAATGTGATTCTTTTTTGTAAAATACAAAAAACACACCGTCATTCTCAGAGTTTTGTGTTTCTTCTTCAGATTGATTTGCCATACCTTCAATAAATCAATCTTTTCCATTTCTCCAAAATGATTCTCTCTCAATACAAAATATTTGTTTGGCTTCGGAAACCGATGAAAGCTAATACTTGTATTTGCATATACTTTAGAATTACAATTTTTCACGCAACAACACTCTCTACACTTGCTGATTCTACGTTTTGCAAAATTAATACTTTTCATTATTCACGTTTTGCGACCTCATTTGTATGAAATCAAAAACTTGTCATGCAATTGCATATGTTGACGTTGGAAATAAAAACTTCATCTATCTGGCCGCCAGAGTTCGCCAGCTGACATGTCAGCTCCCAATACTAAAGTCTGTTTTTCGACTATATCTAGTAGTGAAGGATCTAGGTATATAACCTATATCATAGTGAACTTAGTATATTTAATTTATTTACCAATATGTTCACAACGCTCAACTATCAAATAGTAGTCATTCAACTATAAGTTTTTTTGATATCAACTGTTCTATAAGCACTTACTTAATATACCTACGTAAAAAAAATTGTGTACTTATTGGCTATACCTACTTACTAAGTAAATATTTAAACTTTTTCCCTCGTAATTTCCAGAAATGTCATTTCATCAGGACAGTAACTAAAACAACTAAGTAGGTACCCAACAGTTTTCCTTGATATTTCGTTTTTGTTGGTCTATAATTGACGATAGACCAAACTTACAGAACTACAAACTCGTATGTATTGTTTCCCTTCATCAGTATTACATTCAATGGCGTTTAACGATAAATAAATGAAGGAAATCGTTCCGATAAACCGGTGAAAAGAACGAGGCAATCTCGGAGGCAATCCAGTAGCGCAATACTGAACTCAATATATATATTGTGCATAAGACTAGACCGAGGACTAGACCAAATATGCAAACCGAGTTGAACACCTCAACTGTCCATCTCCAAGAAAATGTCGAGGCCAGTCTTAATCATCGTTACATTTCGTAACAGTAATAGTCCTAAGTAGGTATCTACCTACTCATTTGAGTTGAAAATAAGAATGCGGGTAAGAAGAAATTAGTCGCCAGAAGCACTCCGATAAACATTACATCCGGCCGTTAGTGAAAGTTCTGCAGTGATATGGTGCTACATATGTTTTTTGGCTCACTTGCGGCTATTAAGTCTTGAGGCAAAATCATTAAACTGCCTATCAGATTCTTCTAACCAAATTAACATTTCTCGGCCTGGTTTAACCAAAATTTGAACACACCTAGGTACCTACTGAGTAACTAGTTTGATGTGGAGTAATATCCATTTTAAATGAAAAATTGAATGTATCTATTATGTATGCATGTTTGTATGTATGTGTATATATATATATATATATATATATATATATATATAGGGTGTTTCAAAAAAGAACGTCCAAAAGAATGGAAGTGATAGGAGAGGTAATTTCCAATCAAAATAACCATATTGTCATTGAATTATTGATGGTTTAAGTTATTGCCGTATTGAGTTTTTTTTTCTCTGAAAATCGCTTAGCGGACAATTTAAATATCCATTTAAAAATAGTTTAGGGAAAAAATTTATGGGTACCTCCAAATGACACTTCCTTCATCTTAATCCATGTTCACTTTTTCAACACTAACTCGATTTGGACAATGTTTGGGGGTGCACAAATCCTCCAGTTTTTTAGCTCCATTCATAATCCAAAAAGAACTACAATGCTGAAGTTCAGATATGTTGTTCATAATTAATTTCCACATATTTTGCCATAACTTTCAAAATTTCACTCATGCACCTCCCTGCCAACCCCTTGCCGAAAGATTAAAAATGACAAAATTTGCCCAAATGCAGACAGTTTCGTTCTGAATCAGAAACAACCCCATATAAAGCCCATTAGCTCTGATAAGGAAAGCTAGAACTGCCATTATCTACCAGAGAAAAATATATAAGTAAGTATAAGTACTTAATATATATTTTTATATAGGTAAGTATCTGACATTGAAAAAATTGCGAAAATACTGATCCAAGTCTAAAACGGTTCTAAAAACTACACCCGCAACTCACTGTATACCGAGCTGTATACCTACTTTCGATACAATGCAAATCGCAATGCAGTAATTTATTTATTCTCTATCAATATTTTGGGGGACAATACTATAAGAATCGAAATCTATCATTGTTTATCTTTGAATAACTTTAAGTAAGTAGCCCTTTATTTGAGTTAACTGTATATTTTTTTGGTAAGCAACCTACTTAATACTAATTAAATGGAATTCAATAGGTATAATCAAATTCAAAGTGCAGATCCAATCGCAACTTCCAATTTATTCTCGGATATATTAGGTGAAGGAGGTCTAAGCTTAAAACTTGAATTGAGGAAGATACACATTCCTTTATTCTATTCATATATTGAAAGAGTTAATCTAAAAGAAAAAGCAATGTTCTTGATTTAAGTTATCAGTGCCAGACAAAAAATTGTAGTTAATAGGTACTCATAATTTGCTTAATGTTAATGTGAAAATTTTGAGTCACTTTGTGAAATACAGGAATCAGCTTGAAATAAAGGCAAGTGCCAAGTAAAAATCATTAACATATAAAATATTACCGTCTTGAACAAAGGCAGGAAATCTACATTTTCTGCTTATTATGAATAACTTGAGAAATAATATATACGATGTGTACCTATCAATAAAAATTATCTAGAAAATGATTAAAAATAAAGGATGATTTAGTATTTAAGTTTTTATATCATTGTCTGTCATTCATCACTAAAATTAAGGAATGAGTACCATGCACACCTGGATGCACAACCAATGTTTATCAATATTTTTATATATATATATATATATATATATGTGTATATATATATATATATATATATATATATGTATATATATATATATATATATATATATATATATATATATATATATATATATATATATATATATATATATATATATATATATATATATATGTATGTCATTAAATATTTTCATATAGGTAGCTGTCTAAGTAATTTTTTAATGAAACCTGAAATAATCATTGAAAGGATTGTGTTTTCAAATGGGTACACTGCAATAAAATTTTCTAATATAAAACTGTATACCTACCTAGGTACCTAAATTACTGTTAATTAATCAAAAATTATAACCTTAAAATTATAAAAACATCTACTCATGGATTTCATGTTTAGTTGTAATGATTAGAGATCCCTTTCAGTGGAAAGAAAAGCTTGTTCATTTGAAAGAGGGTGAGTCTACTCATATAAGTATGTTTTATTGGGGAAGGGACTAAGGGTAGGTAGATTATTTGCTCCTTTTAGTGTGATAAAAAGGGGGCTAACTGTTTTTCAGTTATATTATGGCATCAAATAAAATTGATTTGCTTGTTTATGATCATACCGAATATAATAACTTATTATCTTAATATTTAACTTTATTCTCAAATTCAGCATGATTTCAACACTTCACATGATTTCCATAGGATCAAAAACCAAAGAAGTACTGTACTAAGAAACTAGTAACGTTTTTCCTTTTGAAACTTTCAATTAACTTAAACTTTAACTTAAAATTTCTTACCTCTTCTTTTTTCATTCTGGGCAATCCGAGGAGGGCTACTGGAGTGATTAGATAATAATGAAGGAGAATTACTAGGTCTTTGATACCTTCCACACAAACCGGATGGGCCAGGCATTTCATCAGAGGCAGTAAATACTCTAGTCCTTTGCAAATTAGGCCTACCCATCATCCGAGGATTATTATGGTCTGAATCAGAAGAATCACCCTCGAAAAATCCACTTTCTTTAGTTTTTTTATGGTAACGCATTTTTGAAACCTCAAGTTTCGTACGTTAGTCCTAAAGTACTTTCATATTACTTTTAAACTTCAGTCTATTTAGATAATTAACGCTTCGTTAAGTACTGTAAATTTATTTCCATGAGAAGATATACTTGCGTTTATGTAAGTACAGTTTCAAAGCCAAGATGTAGGTCGTAAAGTACAGTTAATTTATTTTCGATGATAAACTTTTCACTGAGAAAATATTTCTTCAAAATACACACATTCTTTGAACGTATTAACACATAGTAATTTCTGTCAGATTTGTTTATACTATAATCACAATTCACAACTCAAACGTTGTCAATGTAAGGTTAGGTCACTACACGATGCACTTTTGAACACTTATTTCAACTAGTTGCGCGTCATACACTGAACAGATTCCTATGTTATGTTTTTAATATTGAATTTTTATTAAATAGAACTAGTCCTAAAGTTTTGAATAAAAACAAAAATAATAAAGTAATAAATAAACAACATAGCCCGACGACCGAATGGTTACTGAAGTCTGAAGCGTGTTGCCACTTCGTGTTCGACAATGTTCGGAACGTATCCATATTGATATCCCCACCATTACCACTGTACCAATAGAACACTTTCTATTATACTCTCAATTCTATTCTAATAACAAAATTAAGTAAATTATTACAAACATTTATATATATATATATATATATATATATATATATATATATATATATAAATATATATATATATATATATATATATATATATATATATATATATATATATCAATATATATATATATATATATATATATATATATATATATATATATCAATATATATATATATATATATATATATTAGTAATATAGAAATACATTGAGTAAATATGGTAAATCATTTTTGTAACTAGTTCAATAAAAAATTTCATTAGAGATACTTCATTTATAGAATAACATGGTAAAATAAATAAATACAGAATTTAAGTACTTCCCCTGAATTCTATCAAACAATATTATAATTCAGTGTACATCTTAACCAAAATATATGGAACGAGTTATTTAGCGTGATAAGCTTTGATACATGATCTCATGGATTTGAAGGTTATTTAATATTGGGTAGAACCAAATCAGCTGACTAACTACTTTATGGAGGAGACTAAAGGGACATTATAGACATTTTTTTATTTTAGATTGGTTAGGTGTTATATTGAATAATGCCATAGGATGTATTGTATTCTTGTATAATTGTTTGTGGAAATACTAATTCAAACATTCACAAAGTATTGGTTTAAGTATATGAAATTAAAACATAGAAGACACAATGAATACCATTAGTTAACCTGTTGCTTTTAATTATGCGTTCCTGAATGTTTATAGGGACACTATTTCGTGCAGAGCGAAATCAGTGGAATATTGAGTGCTAGGCAACTTTCCAAACAGCTGTTAGATATTGTAGTCACATAAAAACTGAGCTCGAAGGATATTCAGAATAGATGTTGAAAATTGAATCAAATAGTTATTATTATTAGACCATATTATGGTGCACTCTACTTTTTATCAATTTACATTTCATGCTTTTCTGAATATTTTTCTGGTAATTTCTTCGAAGGCATGTTGGCGATCAGTTTCAGTAAATGTTTTGTATATAGTTCATTCTTTCATTTTATTGCTATAGGTATACCTAATTTCAGAAACATGATCTATTCAAAATGTTTTTAGACTTACAGCGCCACCTATGAAACACAGTTCGAAATTATACACTTATATCAACAGGTGAATTTTCTAATGACTCACGTGAGTAGAACTTTTTAAGAAAGGTAATTTCTAATATTTTAATAATGAATAAAATTTTTCGGTTATACGAAACTTATAAGAAGGTCGATATCACTCCTACGATGTCTTTTATTATGAAGTATCTATGTATCTGTATCGAAATGTCTATAATTGATAATTTCATACTCATAGGTTAGGTATATTCTTCTGAATGATAGGTACTATAAAGTGAATATTGTTGAAAGGATTTTATATGTCCATAAAAAATTCGAACTAAAATGAAAGAGACAATATTTATGTAAATGATGATAAGAATTTGTGTAAATTATACTTTATGATGAAGGAAACAGTTGTGGAGAAAATTGAAATAACAGCACTTTACTATTTGTAGTAGGTACATATTGAAATTCCAAAAAAGATTACTTAATTTGCAACCTATCGAAGTAATGAATAAGTGATCCTATTTGATAACAAATTGTCAAGTACATATTGCCGAATATGATACCTTAGTTCAATACGAATTAATTTTTGAGAGTGAGGATTAGAAATGGCACTTTATGAATTATAATCACAATATTTATTTGTGATTTCCTTGACAAATTGATATAGGTATTTTAGAAACATCCTTGAAATATACAAAGACCAAGGTGATTTTTGTATTCTGAAAAGACCGATATCACTCCGAGCATCTTGATCTGATATTTATCATCGTTTTGAACTGATTATGAATCTGTTATTCAAAAATAATTTGTTTTCGCAAACATTGTGTAAATCATTCGTGTAATCCGCTCGTAGTAAATAAATAATCATGTTTTCAATTTAATAAATGTTTGGAAGCTCTGGTAAATAATTGACCGGTTAAAGTTCAAAGTTTAGATGTAGGCAACATTTAAAATAGAATCTTGAATATTTCAATCGCGAAGTCACTCAAATAGCAAATACGTATTCTATACTCACCGTATGTTATGTCATGTGTTATTGTATCTGCCAGTGAAACTATGACAGTCTGTGTCATGTTCCGGATAGAAAGTGGAGTACCCGGAGATTTTGAAAGTGGTACGGGAGTTTTGATGAAATGCTCATCCCCGTCACTTTTTGGCTTTTCTTCTGACATAACACTCATGGCTAATTACCGAACATCATTTTCATGTCAATATTTATTTTTTCTCGCACTTGCACATGTCAAAATATTTAAAACACCTTGGTATTATAAATTATTATTAATTTCCGGTGTGTACATATGCTGTAAATCAGACAGAACGGTTATTATATCAGAATTCGGAAAATATATCCAATAAATATTTCATGTTGAAGATGTCAAATATTGGCAAAGTAGGCTAGACCCGCCGATGTTCGAGTCTCTTCGCACTTCATTCGGTATATCTTGTTCTAGAGAGGAAGGTCACTAGGATAAACAAATACCGCAATCGTTAGATTATCTACTACTCCAATCATTTACTACGAATAGGTTGCTGGGCTAACTTATATCAGTATGTGGAAATATTTGAAATTTATATTTTTGTGAAAACTGATCCACTGGTAGGTTAAAACTTCACGGTGAAAATTCATTCGACCTCACTGTTGTATTGCCGTAACCTACTGAGGCTGCAATTGGCCCGGCTTCCATTGTCAAGTTCATTTTCTTTTCGCTTCTTTTTTGTATTGCTGATTCGAATAGTCTAATGATAATATAGATCTACAATGCGTTTTCAAGGAAATATCTAGTAAATTTCGGCGAAATTGACATGCGCGTTAGATGTTTACGAATCTAATTTTATTCGCAAGGCTTTCCGCGCCATTATTACATTTTCCAGGGTCTATCCTTCAAACATACTAAATCGATACATTCGTTGAGTAATTCAACTGTTGCTCGTGTCATCGGTTTCAACGTTAATCAAGTATAAATTAACCAAACCGAGCGCTATCAACAAACAACTTAAATAATATATATATACCTATATAATAAACAAAATTATGGAACAAATTCATTTTCTCAGAAGAAAAATATTTGGCAACAAAATCTTGAAACAGGTCAATTTTTGTTTCACTTTTACCAAAATTTTTATGCATTTTTGAAGGATTTTTGTTGCATCCTGTGCCATCCCCATCAACCCTCTACATTTTTTGATTAAGGAAAGTGGGTCACAGGGCCGGCCTAAGGGGTGTGCGAAGTATGCAGCCGCACACTCAAGCCTTTTGGAGGGGCATTAAATTTTTGTAAAAAAAAATAATAAATTTGGCAAATTTTTGAAACTGATTTAAATATTGGGCAGAAATATTTAAACTATACTCGCCGGCATATCATTGGAAGCTTGGACCCTAAACAGCTGTACACTTCCCTCTACACCCCTAGCCCAGCGTCGTTGCCAGTTTGTGGATTGAAAAATTAATTCACACAGCTAAAAATCCCAAGCTTCCAATGATTTGCCGACTATAGAAGGTATTTTGTCTTAAAACGATTACAGTTAAAATTCAAGGTAGAACCGAAGTTCTACCCGGCTACCCCAATGAGTTCTGAAATACAGTAAGTCTGATGCCCTTGACCAAAGTCCAAGGTCAGTAGAACAGTCGTCTCGTGGCGGGACGCGACTGTTGTGACTCATCTTCCTGGCTCCCTCCCCCTCCCCCGGCTTTGCTTTTCTAGCCAATTGGCGTCTGAAATTAAGATAGTAAATTCATTCTCCGAAATGAAAGCAAGAAAATCCCTTGTATAAAATGTATAATAAAAGTGACTATGTACTATCCTAATAGTTAATAATTTTTTTTGTGTTTGCGCCATTAATAAACACTGTTATGGAAATTTATCCTAGGTCCGGTGGACAGTGTTTCCCGCATTAGCTAGTAATTGCAGTATAAGCATAAAAATCATTGCAACGTTACCTAGAGTTAAGCTTCCATTAGTTTATTTGACATAATATTGGTTATAGTACAAGTAAGAGTACTGAACATATCAAGTCAATCAATAATGAATCAAATTGTCATACATAAATTTAATGTTCTACAAGGCGCAAAAGTGCACAAAAACTGTGTTTTTGGACCTTAAATATCAAAAAATTCCATACTTCCCAGACACCCCTACAGGGGCATAAAATTTGAGTCTAGCACACTTGCAATTTTCGCCTTAGGCCGGCCCTGGTGGAACATGTCGCACTATTTTTGGCAAGGTCTTTGTATTTTCTTTACAGGCGTGCAGAAATTTTCAAAATTTTGAAAAATTTTTGAAGGATTTTTGTTGCACCCTGTGCCATCCCCATAAACCTTCTAAATTTTTTGAATAGGAAAAGTGGATAATGTGGTACTTTTTTAGCAAGGTCTTTGTATCTTCATTACAGGCGTGCAGAAATTTTCAAAAAAAAATAGTTTAGAAGTTAGTTCAAAGAGGTTTTCAGTATGTGCACTTTGTCATGGCTCATTCACTTTGAGACGATGGTACCTGATGAAATTTGTCACCGAATGAAAGTCGACTATCACAGTTTTGTTCATGCACAACTTTCAACCCCTCTTTCAACCCTCTCACGTGAAAAATTAGAATGTGTGAAACACTGCGCTTCAGTTATGATCTTAAGTAGGTATGTTACTAGTACGTTTCTACTGAAGTTGAAACTTTCCGATAAAATGTTTGAATTCAAAGAAAGATTTCTGACAACGCAATGTCATCAATGTTATGAATGTGTAACCAGGTACAACCATGTAGAGATTTAAAATTCGAAGTAATAAAATTGTTTTTCATGCTCATGGCTGAAAAAAACGTACATAACATGTGGCGTTCAAATGCGCCCGGTATTATATCATACGATGAATGTCTTACCTTCAGAAAATTTGAAAATTTTGCATTCAATCGCTGCTCAAATATCGAGTTCATTGTTTTAAAAATCGGAAAAAAAATGTCGCAGTTAAATGAAAAACAGATAATTGAAATTTTAATGATGATCGGGTGAGGCGATAGAGTCCTTACTCAACAGGAGGTTTGTGATATTTTTAACGCCAAATATCCAGAAAGACCAATCACAAGGTCAACGGTCAGTAAAATTGAAAGCAAATTCACGGAGTACAGACATGTTAGACATATTCCAAATTCCGGATGACCCAGAACCTCTGAAGACACAAAACTGAATGTCTTGGTGGAAATTGAAGAAAATCCCCACAGTACTTCACGACAGTTAGCGGAACATAGTAACATTATTCTCAGAAGACTGCTTCACGCATTTTGAAGGCAGAAAAATATCACCCGTATAAAATTCAGCTACATCAGGAATTAAACGGAGATGATCATGATCGATGGAATCAGTTTTGTGAAATTATGCAAGATGCATTGAACCAGAATCCGCAATTCATCAAAAAAATTGTTTTTTTGGATGAAGCCACGTTTTCTCTGAACGTAACAGTGAACCGACAGAATTTTGGAGCCGAGAAAATCCGCATTGGATGGTGGAAGCACATACGCAACACCCACAGAGAGTAAATGTATGGGCTGGAATCATTGACGGAAGAATAATCGGGTCTTTTTTTTCGATGGAAACCTCAACGGTGCAAGGTATTTAGAATTCCTCCGGAATGAGCTTCTTACTTGACGAATGTCAAGTACCACCAATACAATGACGAAATAAATTTCCAATGCCACTCCATTTTTTTTCTCCATTAAAGGGTTCGTAGGGGTTGAAAGTTGTGCATGAACAAAACTGTAATGGTCGACTTTCATTCGGTGACAAATTTCATCAGGTACCATCGTCTCAAAGTAAATGAGCCATGACAAAGTGCACATACTGAAAACCTCCTTGAACTAACTTCTAAATTTTTTTTTTTTGAAAATTTCTGCACGACTGTAATGAAGATACAAAGACCTTGCTAAAAAAGTACCACATGACCCACTTTTCCTATTCAAAAAATTTAGAAGGTTGATGGGGATGGCACAGGGTGCAACAAAAATCCTTCAAAAATGCATAAAAATTAGGTAAAGGTGAAACAAAAATTGACCTGATTCAGGATTTTGTTGCCAAATATTTTTCTTCTGAGAAAATGAATTATATATATATATATATATATATATATATATATATATATATATATATATATATATATATATATATATATATATATATATATATATATGTTAAATACTTGGGGTTGATACACACAAATAAGAATAATTATATGACCAATTCCGTTTATTGCTCCCTACGTTAACAACTTGTTCATACGTTCAAGCATACTCGACGACTCCCTCTTCTTGACTGTTCTCTCCTGCGCAGTAGTTTCCTACTGCTGCATCGGTAAGGCGCATGACTGCTTGTACCACTCGTCCGTCCTGACGTAACAAATGATGGGGTGCATAAAGGGGATGTATAGGGATACCGTTAACATATATATATATATATATATATATATATATATATATATATATATATATATATATATATATAAATTTTTTTTTTTTTTTGCAAAATGTATTGGTATGGTCTTTGTATTACGTCACATTAATTAATATGATTTAAGTGTAATGCAAATTGTCTATTAACGTTTAGACCATTTTTAAAAATTATAAATAATGACATGACGTCTATTACATTTATTTTAATAGTTATATAAAATATATTCTTACCCTCAGATCAGTTTATCAGAGCACTAAAATGAAAATAATAACACATTTTTACACAGCCAGTATTTACAAAATTAATACTATATAGTATTAGTCATAAATACTATTAAAAAAAACTCCACCGCCTGACATACCATGAGATTACTAAAAACTGAGTGTAACACCAAAAAAATTGAGTTTTTTGAATCTTTGGAAATCCAAAAAAACTAATTCGCGATATATATATATAATAAACTACAAGAAAGATTTAAATAATACCACTAAACTGTTACTGTATGCTTCTCTGCTATAGGTACGTGCAGAATTAATTTACCTACCAGCACGGTACCTTATTGTCGGTGATATTATGTGATGTAAAAATGTTTCATTATTTTTATTTTAGTGTTCTGATTAACTACGTCCAAGGGTAAGAATATATTGTATATATCTAACTGTTTAAATTGAAGTAATAGACGTTCTTTCATCATTTATAGATTTTTAAAAAGGGATATAAAATGGTTGACACGTTCATAGACAATTGGCATGACACCTAATAGTATATTGTATAATTAGTATGTATAATTCGTGGGAAAAGCATATTCCCAAACTCCTGTGTTACCAGACTCGTCGCTACGCTCCTCGTCTGGTAATTATCACAGTCGTTTGGGAATATTATGCTTTTCCCACGAATTATACATACTATTTTTTCTCCGATCGTTGATTTACATTTAAAAAATTAATTAATTAAAAAATATTTCATCCAAGATATAATCAAGTAAGTTTAAATAGGTTTCTCTATATTCATATTGAAATATAGAAGTAGTAACCATGGAAATTACTCTGTTATGACAAAAGTAAAATAATTTTAAAGCTGGTTTTGTTTGATTCGTTGTATTTTATAAGGAATTAAAAAAGAATTAGTAAACATGAACACTGATAGTGATTATTTGTTGTCTTGCACGGCTCCTGAACTAGTAGAAGCCGCGAACGTGGCTTCACTTAATTTACTTCCGGCGAAATCCAGAGAGAAGTATGAACTTGCGTACCAACGCTTCATGAATTTTTGTAGAAAAAACAACAGTGTATCCTGAATGTTGCTGAATTGGCGTATGTTGCTGAATTGGCTAAAACAATGAAATCTTCGACGTTGTGGGCACATTATTCCATGCTTCGATCAACTTTGTCTGTTAAAAATAATATTAATATATTATTTAAAACGTTTTAAAACTGAGAGCAGTTTTAAAACGTCAAGCTACAGGATACAAAAAATGTAAATATTAACAACAATTATAAAAATTAAATCCATACTTTGTTTCATTTTAATGTAATAATCCATTGTTACATTACCGCACGCTACAGCAGTGCGGTAAGAATATTACCGCACTGTTATTTTCTAATTGCTTAGCAACTGACCACTATTCTGGAATGTTGAGGTTTTCGCATAGAAAACAGGTCAAAATAGTGTCATTTTTCCCACGATCGGAGAAAAAATGTATTAATTAATGTGATCTTATTATATCGATATATCCCATATGACCCACTAGTACGAGAGAAGAAATAAAAAAAATTAATTCCCTTAAATAGAGAACGAATAAATTAATTGGTCAGAGGAACTATGTATACATCCTGAAGAGGCTTTATGATAGAACAGCTCTTTACTTAAAAAGAAAGATAACATTCAAAGTTTTAAGAAGACATCGCTGATATTCATTACATTACCAACGGAAGAGGCTTTGAGTATAATGGACACAACTAAGTACCTACCAGCAAAACTGCAATAAACAACATGAAATAAAACAAGAATTAACTTGAACATTCTGGTAGAATGTTTTGAACTCAATGAGTTATATGTTTTTGTTTTTCTGATGTAGAACAACTCTTTTAAACGTACGATGTTCTTCTCTGAGTCTCAACTCACTGTTTTTTTCTGGTCAGAATCTCTGTTTTCTTGGTTATGTAATTGAAATTTTTTTTTTACTCTTGATCAAAGATAACCTCGTATACGACTGGTAGAATTTGATATATGATAGTTATTTGTGGGTTTTAGAACATGCAGAAAGTTTTATAAAGAATACATTTCTTTGTTAAAACTAATAATAAAAAGTTTATATCTGGTTTGTTTAGCATTTCAGTTTAGAAATGTCTCCGGTAGTTCATATAAGCTATAAGCTGAAGTTCTTACTTAATTGAGAATTTTTTCAACATATAGTAGAAGTATGACTTATAAAAGCTTAATTACATAATTCAAATGTTGATACCTTTAAAATATACAATTAATAGGGTACTTTCAAGGGTACCTACTTCAATTAAAACGATTCATTAAAACGACAAATAAATACATAAGTATAAGTTGATTTTCCATCAACATTTTAAGTCGTCTATCAAACTACATCATTATTTTTTGAATAGAAAATTCCAAGGTCCAAGTAGAAAACTTTGTGATTTCATTTATTCTACAGATTTTTTCATTAAAATAAATATTCAAAATCCATTCTCTGGTGGAACTAAAATACTAAATCAAATGATATAACTCACAATTTTGCTGCATATTGTAGGTAAAATCGTTTTATGATAATAATATGAAGAACCAATTTAAAGAATGTTTATTTTCCAAATATTCAACGTTTAACGCATTTTCGACTACAACCACTAATCTACAGTCTCCCTGGTTCGCATATTATTTGCCACATTGTCTGCGTATTACAATCACCTCGTAATCTCTTGTATTGTACTTCTCCTACTTGACCCTTGTCAAACAGAGATAGGTTACTAATGCCTGTCTATAATTTATTCTTAGTCCTATTTTCCCCAAAATTAATAGACTATTTATTACAATGTCAAGTGGCGGCAGTGGTTTTTAAATTCGTTTGAGACCTCGAGGATTTCGATTTTCGTTTTTTTTTAATGCTGGTATATATATATATATATATATATATATATATATATAATTATTTATTCGAATTTATTTTTAAAGACAACAATCAAATATTTTAAACCTATTTTGTACATTACGTGGGTGAAGGTTTCTGTGGTTCCCTTTCCATCTAATATCAACAGACCTATCTGTTGATATTGGACTAAATAGCACGTAATTAATAACTAAAGACGGCCACAGCCGCAATGAGAAATTTTTGAAAAAAAGATAAATAGTACCCTATTCTTTGACTCTTCAAAGAAATTTCAATTTTTTCAAAAGTTTCGATAAAGCCACGAATGTCGTGGCGAAACGTCAACTTTTTAATTAAATCGAGTTTTTTGAGATTCAACAAGCCTATTATTGCTAATAATTATCAAGAGATTATATATATATATATATATATATATATATATATATATATATATATATATATAAGTATATTTATATATATATATATATATATATATAAATATAAATAAATATATATATATAAATATAAAATATATATATATATATATATATATATATATATATATATAATATATATATATATATATATATATATATATATATATATATATATATATATATATATATATATATATATATATATATATATATATATATATATGACTGTTGAATATTCTTGGAGCCAGATATACGAATGACACTCTTGTGTGCAGCAGGCAGCCTATACTGAGCATCAGCCCTTCTGGTGTCATATCCATGTGACGTAAGTTCAGATTCAGAGTAGTTATGAAACTGTGATAAAAGAAGCTTAGCACAGTATGTCTACCTAGGATCCATTATCCCTGTATCCAGGAACAGTGCATTAGATGAATACATAAGTGGTTTATTAAAGATGATTTTCAGAAATCTCTTCTGAACAACCTCCAATTTTCTTAAGTGAACACCGTCCACACCACCCGATACCAGAATAGCATACTCGATCACTGATCCAACGAGTGCATGGTATATAATCTTCAGGTGATCCATACCACAGAATCCCTTACAAATTCTGAAGAGAGGTAGAAGCGATCTAAGTTTTCCGACCAAACTCTAAACATGACATTGCCAGATGGAAATGGCATGTTGAGAGTTTGGTCGGAAAACTCATTTACATCTACAACCTTCTGTTGATACTCAATATGAAGTGTATCAAACTGTGGCAAACCTGACGCATAGGATGTGAAGGGCATATACACAGTCTTTTCACTATTGAAGGTGAGTAACTTATAGTCGAAGTAATCCAAAAACCCTTTTCGCATTTTTGTTTAAATGCACACCATGAGTTGTCGGTGTAGAAAATGGCAGTATCATCGGCATACGAAATCACTTCACCACAAGTATGCAAACGAAACATATCATTCAAATAAACACAGAAAAGGATTGGACCCATTGTGGGACACCATAGTTCAATACTCTAGTAGAGCTCTTGACCCCATTCACAGCAACCGACTGCCGCCTATCTGACAGATAATTTCATTAACTACAGGGTAATTACCTCTAAAACCTATTCTCTCCAGGCAGTCCAACAGGCCATCATGAGAAACGGTGTCAAAAGCTTTAGAAAAGTCCACAAATATACACATAGCAGGGATACCACAATTTAATGCCCTGTATACCTCACCAAGAAGATGAATAAGAGCATCTACTGTTGACTTTCCGCCTCGAAATCCATATTGTTTGTTGGACAATATATTGAACTTCTCCAGAAATCCAACAATCCTGCTCTTCAAAATTTTTCCAAATAATTTTGCCACTGTAGATATGACAGATATTGGTCTATAATTTGTTGGTAGTGCTCTATCACCACTTTTATGAATAGGAGTTACCAATGCCACCTTGAGAGCCGAGGGAATTTCTCCCCCCTCAATGCATTCGTTATATATGTGCACTAATGGTTTGAGAATAAAACCAGGGTAGTTAGTCGAGTATGTTAGGTACGCTGGCTAGTATTTGGGAGGTCTCGGGTCAAACCCCGGGGCCGACTGGTCTGCCATGAATTTTTTTCAGAGATTTCCTCATGGTAATGTAAGTCACTGCTTGCAAACTTATAAGGTGAATGCTGGGCCAGTATTAATCCTCTGAACCATACCCACACTTTCTATGTTCCATAAATATCCCGTCTCACCTATCCTTTATGCACTTGTACATACAAGTGTATCCTCTGATCTGGCTGAAGGAGTTAATCCCAAACTCAAGCTGCCCGCCTCCCTGATACATACTTCAGGGAGGAATGAAACACGTGTGTTTCCTTCTTTCCTTTTCCTTGAGAATAAATGCTGCAATCTCCTTCAGGCATTCCGCCTTCACTCCGTCAATACCTGGTGATTTACCATTCTTCAGTCCCACAATCATGTTCAACACTTCGCCTTCACAAGTCTCAAGAAGTACCAATGAGCAACACTCTTATCCCCCACCATATTCCGGTTAGGTCTTTTAATTTTATTTGCCAGTTTAGGGCCTATACTCGAAAAATAAATATTCATTTCTTCGGAAATTTCCTGACTATCATACAATATAGCTCATCATTTTTCACACAGCTGATTCCGGAGTTTCCCGGTTGATCATCATTTATTTCTCTTATAAATTTCCAAAGTCCCTTAGCGTTACCTGAATACTTTTCCATTTTTCGTCTATAATATTCATTATTTGCAAATTTCAGTAAATCATTAAGTTTATTCCGATATCTCTTAAATTCATTTTCAAGTTCAAGGTTTCGAGGATTTAGTTTTGATTTTCGAATCGAATGATTCTTCACAGACACCGATTTCACTAGTATATATAAATATATATAAATATATATAAATATATATAAATGTATATATATATATATATAGATATATATATATATATATATATATATATATATATATACTAGTGAAATCGGTGTCTGTGAAGAATCATTCGATTCGAAAATCAAAACTAAATCCTCGAAACCTTGAATATATATATATATATATATAAATATATATATATATATATATATATATATATATATATATATATATATATATATATATATATATATATATATATATATATATATATACCTATATATATATATATATATATATATATATATATATATATATATATATATATATATATATATATATATATATATGTATATATATACAACAAAGAAATTAGTCGCGGGAAAATATTAAACAAGTAGAGCATAATGGAAGCAGCCGTTTACACGTATTTCGGACTCTTTTCTTATATTTTCCCGCGACTAATTTCTTTGTTGTTGTTTATTTACTCGGTCTGAGATCTCGCGGATGGCATTAATCGCCTCCGTGGCAAAGTTTGACCATATCTCCCAAACCGGAGAGGGGGAGATTTCGTTTGTTGTGCTATTTTCATCTCCAAGTTTTCAATCCAATGCTTGTCTACGCAGTTCTGATGAGGACCAAAGAGTCCGAAACACGTGTCAACGGCTGCTTCCATATAAGCGGGCTGTACCGATAATTCTGCTCTACTTGTTTAATATTTTCCCGCGACTAATTTCTTTGTTGTTGTTTATTTACTCGGTCTGAGATCTCGCGGATGGCATTAATCGCCTCCATGGCAAAGTTTGACCAAATCTCCCAAACCGGAGAGTTCAAACAATAAGCCACAAATGTGTGATTGTCTTCCGTAGCAGGGGATTTCGTTTGATGTGCTATTTTCATCTCCAAGTTTTTAATCCAATGCTTGGCTACGCCGTTCTGATGAGGACCAAAGAGTCCGAAACACGTGTCAACGGCTGCTTCCATATAAGCGGGCTATATATATATATATATATATATATATATATATATATATATATATATATATATATATATATATATATATATATATATATATATATATATATATATATATATATATATATATATATATATATATATATATATATATATATATATATATATATATATATATATATATATATATATATATATATATAGGTATATATAAGTATGAAGGTATATGTTTCCAATAATGCTATTTTCTTAGAGCTTTACTGTCGTTTTGGTGTTATATTCCTCACCTCCTCGATGAAATAAATTATTTGAACAAATTCCATCAAAATTTACAGAAAGGTATTAAAAGTACTATTGTGCCACTGAAGGAACAACGAATTTCCTGAAATAATACAAGGAAATATCTGGAAAATAATTGATTAAGTAATAACGAATTCCTCCTGTAATTGGTCGACATTTGGTTTGAAGATCCTAGAAGTGATAGCCCGAGGACAGGCTACTAGACTATATCAATATCAGTCAGTTCCTCTACTACTATCATACATAGCATAACTGTCAAATTAGGTCGAATTAATAATAAAGCACAAACGGTAGCATTAGACATTTTAATTAATTTTTCCTGTATAGAAGATACAAGTTAGAATTACAATGTTCGATGTGTTGGAAGTTTTCAAGGAAATCAGGTGGCCATTTTATGTGTGCGGGTTGATATTATACATTGTAGTTAGGACGGGTTATGTTGTAATGAGAGAAAAGAAAAAAATTGCAGCAGAAAACGGTGCTCGGAAGAGTGAAGGTAAATACTAGTAGTACATTATTAACACTTAATAATTCATACCAAACAGTATATTTCGCATAACCTATTTCAATTCCCTCATTCATTATGCTTTTTCAAACATTTATAGCTTTTAATTAGGTTATTTTCAATATCAGTGTAGCAGCTGTCATTTGTCAAGTGTGTAAAATGTGTTCCAAATGCCGGAAGTAATATAAAGTGATTGATCGGAGAATAATTATTGAATTGATCTAATTCTTTACAACTGCACTTTCCTTTTCATTCAATACATTTTATTATAGATATATATATATATATATATATATTATAGATAAAATATAACAGGACTAAATACTGAAATACTCAGAGTTAAGGAGTAAAATACTCTTACACCTTTAATACAAAGGACGGTATTATGTGTTGCATACCACAAAGAAGGAAATATTAATTTCATAAATTTTTACAGTCCCCTATTAATTTAATATGAAATTTTTCCAGCTGAATAATTTATTCTTTCACTTATATTTTCTAAATTCATCATTTTATAAACACATAATAATATTATTATATGTATGGATACCGGAAGCATATATACTTACCGTAGAAAGAAGAAATTGTTCATGAACAGTGTTGCCATCTGGTAGCTGGGGTAGAAATCTTCCGCTTTGGGGTGATCGTGGTGATCCCCAAACAAAACACGTATTATTGATCGAAGCCCTACAAAGTAGAGTGCAGCTCAATCTTCGGCGACTTACGACTCATATTTTACAGTGAATCAAACAGGCTGCTATGTCTTTCTAAATGACAAGCACGATTTGATTCAAATTTAACACTTATGTGCAAGTCCAGAACACCAAGGTTATAGGCTATAGAAATTAGAAGGATGATGAACCATGAAGAAATAATCAAGTACAAAAATTTGAAAGCTGATTTCTCAATAATTAGTCCAGGCAATGAATGTTCAAAAAAAGGTATAGAGGGAAACGTTTGGAACACAATTTTTGACTTCGTAACTTTGTTGGAACTAGTTTGGTGGTGAACATATCAAAAGTCCCCTCCCGTAGCCTTTGAGCCGGAGAGAGAGGGGGGTTTCAAGGTCCCATTTTTCGGTTTTTTGCTTCAATCTCGGAAACTATGCCTCCTAGCGAAATGACCATTCCATACAAAATGAAAGTTGATTAAATTTGCTACAAGTTTTACATAAACAAGTTTTTCGATATTCTTTATAGTTTTCGCGATATCTGCCGTTGAAAGTCTGGAATTTTGGAAAAAACCTTTTTTGACCGGATGACTCTTCAACTATGCACCCAAAAAATAAATGCCGACAAGAGGGTTGTAGAACATTAAATTCCCTTCAATAACATATATTACTTTACTTTTTTATCTATTTTCCTTCAAACCTATTCGCATAGACTTACGCGCTGGCTATGTATTGGCGGCCCGGAACCGAATACCGACTTATACACGTATTTCACCTAAAATCTAACAAAATGCCTTTTCTTCTCATTTTGACCACACTGTTGGCAAAAATATTTCAAGATATCGACAATTTGCGAGAGCTACATCCACTTTATCACGAAGAACTACCAGGGAAGGAGATGTCCATGGCCGCCAATACGTAGCCAGCGCGTAAGTCTATGCGAATAGGTTTTAAATATTGAAGGAAAATAGATAAAAGAGTAAAGTAATATATATTATTGAGGGGAATTTGATGTTCTACAACCCTCTTGTCGGCATTCAATTTTTGGGTGCATAGTTGAAGAGTCATCCGGTCAAAAAGAGCAAAAAATGTGGGACAAAAATGTTTTTTTCCAAAATTACAGACTTTTAACAGCAGATATCGCAAAACCTATACAGGATATCGAAAAATTTGTTGATGTAAAACTTGTAGTAAATTTAATCAGCTTTCATTTTGCATAGAATGATCATTTCGCTAGGACGCATAGTTTTCGAGATTTAATCGAAAAACCGAAAAATGGGACCTTGAAATATCGAAAAAAAAATAAAGCATTAAAAAAAAAGTTGTAGGTAATATCTGGGAATAATGATGGACAGAAAACTTACGTGAAAAAATCACTTAGAATACATAACCGCTAAAGTGAATGCAGTAGGTACACAATAAAATATAGCCGATAATAAATAGGGAAAATACAATGTTAACAAAAAATACATGCAAGACAAATATTATAAAATTACAAAGAATACAAAACAAAGATCTCAGACACATCATCAATGCCCCATGACTCGTCAGAAATAAAAGAATTCCTGAAGATCTGAGAATCAGAACTATACTAGAGGAAATAAAAGAGAAAGCAACAAAACTTTATTAAGGTAAAAGATGTTCTGTGTCCCAGTTTTCTATGCAATTCCCAGCAGCCAGAAGATCGGTCTACCAGAGGGCGTTTCTGGTCCGAACCGCAAATTTATGGAACGCTAGAGTGGTTTCTAGTTTGCTATAACTTGCAGTGGTTTAAATCCAATATGAATGTTGAAATGATCATGGAATGCTTGTGAAGCGTCATGAGCTTTTGCTTTTCCGAGAGTTAGTCATACAAAAATGAAAATTCTGGAACGAAAAGTTCCTCCACATTTGCAAAGTTGGCTGCAGAAAAACTAAGATTCTTTTTCGCACTAGTTTACACAAAAGCAGATATTGCTCTTTAATAAGGCACAAATTCATCCATCTTCGGAATACTGCTCTCATGATAGAAGTTCAACAATTGATTCAATTTAAAAACAAACGGTACGACTAATAAACTACCCGTTAT